>JAUOBU010195496.1:0-12485 GCA_032360585.1 Nereis procera | reverse complement strand
AATTCAAGAGATACTTGAACTAGACTCAATGTCGCTCCATATTATGCACTTGTATCGCTTTTTCGGCGGGAGTAACAGAGGTTACATTCTTACTGAAAGTATCCTATTTGTATTCCCATGCTGTCGTGACGTGTTCTGCATGCTAATGATGTGAAAATTGGTGGTTTCCCGGCAGTTCCTGTCATTAGCAGACAGAACACGTCATTAGCAGTATGGGAGAACAAATAGGCCACATTCAGTAACAATGTAACTGGTCTTGCTAACATTGGATTTGGTGCATGTATATCTTGAATGACATTTGTACCCCTTGCCATTGCTCAGAAATCATAGAAAAACATGGGTCACAAAAAAAGTGGAACAGACTGTAGATTGGCACTGTGAGTAGAGGTAGAGAAATTATGCATGGCTGCAAAATAATCTCTTTATTATGTTGTATTTCCTTGGACAAAGTATAGCTGAGATTTTACCCCGTGTTTAATTTGGATCATTATATGCTGATGAGCAGATTGGAGTCTGGTTCATGTATCTCTTGAATTACATTTGTACCCCTCATCGTTGCTTGGGAATCGTCGAAAGACGAGGGTCACAGAAAAAGTGGAACCGACTGTACATGCTACCATCATTTATAAGGAATCAAACAATATTTTGTCACTGTCCCGTACCATCACATCCCAGTTTGTCTCTGGAGCCGATTGATTTACTGGGGATCAGTTCACAGGGAAACAAAGACCATGTGTTGCCTACATGTTCTCAGCCATTAGCAATGCTTTGACCGCTTGTTCGTCCTCACCATGTTGATCCTCTGCAAGGGATTCCTGAGAACCACTTTGGTATACTGCAACTAATTTTGCATGCATATCTTTACTGAATTGTGTTGATGCAGGAAATGTATCATAGACCTCAGCATTTGTTTTCTCTGAATGGTTCAGAGCAGATGATACAGTATGTCTTGAGGCAGCATCATTCAAGAGTGTGGCTGCAGCCTTCCTTATCATGGTTGGAGTAGCTCCTTTCACCCCAGCTCGGTGTTGTAAAGATTTGAGATGGTAATCAACGCTGCTGGAATTCAATGCCTTTCCATTTGTATTCAGAAGAAAGGGGGCATCTGGATCATCTGGCTGCTGGTGTGGCCGGATCACATCTTTGTAGTTTTGGACAATTAGTTTGAGTGGGCCACTTAGAACAAGTTTAGCTGATCCGGTCAAAGGTGTTTTGTGGTGCGGATTTCGAATCACTATTATTTCCTGATCCCAATCTATTGGATATCCATTTCTGTCTTCATTCACCATCTTTTGTGTCAAGTTGTATACCGCTCCTGGTCGTTGTGGAACACACAATATCAGAGCCATTAGTGTGACTTGCATAGTCAGATTTTTTTCTTGGCTTGAAAGACCGTGACCAGATTTGGCTTTCTTAATTGCATCATCGTAATCGTACATGACATTTGGTGATTTCAATATAGAAGAATAAACATCACCCAGATCTGGTAGGGCTCCTTTCTCGGAATGTTTTTCTTTTATGTATGTTTGTCTTTTCTTTTTATTATGTGCATAATGTTGCAATTTGTCAGAAAGCCAGCATGTGAAGCTCTCTGGGGTGTTCTGAATAATTTCACTTACCACAGCATACCTCAATGCTCGTTTGATGTATAGTAACTTGTTATAAAGTGATGAAGGTCCAACCCCTGCTTCTTCATAAGCATTCAACCATCTCTGTATAGCATCTTTGTCTAGGAGATACATGAAATTCACACTTTCCCGACAGCCTGCAAAGTACATATACTTGGCAATGGTTTGGACAACTTCATTTGGGAAATTACTGTCTGTCCCTCCTTTGTGAGACTCAATCACATACTGCATAAGACCACTCAAAAGGGCTCTGTTCACTTCTGTTGATAAGTTGGTTGTCTTTACTCGGTTGTGTATTGACTTTCTGGGTGTCTTTTGATCACACAATTTCCTCTTAGTAACATCTGATCTATTGACTCTCATTTTCTTTTCCAGCTCTGGAGTACAGGGAGGAAAGGGACTACTCTTCAACTTTTCATGCTCATCACTGGGTAAATAATCTGAATCTTCGCTGTTATTCTTCTCGGAATCAGTTGTGTCATTCACTTCTTGTCTAATTCTTTTGTGCGAAGCATTCGGTGAGCTGACAGGTAATTTCTGTTTTCTTTTCATGACCAGTTTATATGACGTATCATGCACTTGGCGCATATGTTTATATATGTTTGAAAATAGCTTTTTTGGTTTACATTTGAGTGGACAATAACCCTTCATTCCTTTTGGTGTTGGAAAGTCATCAGTAATATCTGTTTTCATTCCTTCTTCTTTCTTCCCTTCATCAGAAGATGATATTTCAGTGACCTCAGGAGTGGTGTTTTCCTGTGCTGGTTCTCTCTCCTTTTGTTTAGGCTTTGTTGTAGTTTTCCCTCCAGATAGAGCAATGTCTGTGCAGAGTTGATTGCGGGAAGTTGTGCAAGTCACTGCTGGTTTCTTGGCAGGCTTTGGAACTGAGGAATACTTTGATGAGCAAGACACGTTCATCTGTCCTTTTGGAGGGGCATCAGCAACATCCATCATCATTTCTTCTTCATTCTCGCCTTCATCAGAAGATGATCTCTCTGTAACCTCGAGAGTGATGTTTCCCTGTGCTGGTTCTTTCTCCTTTTGTTTAGGCTTTGTTGTAGTTTTCCCTCCAGATAGAGGAACGTCTCTGCGAAGCTGATTGCAGGAAGTTGTGCCAGTCACTGCTGGTGTCTTGGCAGGCTTTGGAATTGAGGAATACTTTGAGGGGCAAGACACGTTCATCTGTCCTTGTCCAGGGGCATAAGCAACATCCATCATCACTTCTTCTTCATTCTCGCCTTCATCCGAAGATGATTTTTCAGTGACCTCAGGAGTGATGTTTCCCTGTACTGGTTCTTTCTCCTTCGATATTTGTATATTAGATTTCACTGGAGACTTCATAATTTTCGAGCAGAGTTCATCTAAAAAGGATGGTGCTTGTTCCTTGGTAACATCCTTGTAATTTTCAACCCTGTATGTCATGAGTAGTCTTTTGCATAATGCAGAAATTTTCTGTTTGACCAAAGCAAACTCATTGTCACTGAAAGCCTCTTTGATATGAGGCGCCAAGTCTATCAGTGCATTTATTTGGGAAATGTGATGTATGAAAATTGTGTTTATAACATTTCTCTCCATCTCTGCCATGAAATTAAGATTCACAAGTTGTTCAATAGTTGAAGGCTTGGAGGGTCCAGGCACCTGAGAATACAAAAGAAATAATGGCATATGATTGATCGAAGTCCATGTTTTGAGTAACCATACAATTGAGAAGCAACCTGTATGTATACTCAGAAAGCACATGATTTACACAGTGTCAAGTATAAAGTAACCATACAAGTGAGAAAAAAGTTTCTTGCCAAGTGTAAGACTACAAGTGCTAGGCAGTGATCAGTAATTCTTCAATCAGGGAATGTAGTACAGGGCCAATGTAGTACCCATTAGGAATCATGGTACACTCACATTGAATTGTAAAATTTTGATTGGTTCTATATAAACCAGATTGCAAGTTCGTTAGAGGGGAATATATCGACCATATATACCTGTAACTTGCCACTTTGTCAATTTCTCACAGTCCAAATAGAAATAATCAGAGATCAGGGGCACTTTGAATAAATTATTTGAATAAATTATTGAAGGTGAACAAGGAGTTCCACATCCATGCCAGTTGGGACCTACTTGAACATTGCATTACCAACTTTCGAGCCAGAGAACTAGTCTGCTGCAGATGATGCGCACGATATTGGCCTTTACTGGATAGGTTCTAATGGATAGGTTCTAATCCTCTGGCAACTAGCAGTCCTGGGTCAGATGACACACAGATTTCCACAAATATTCAAAGTGCTTTGAAGTAGAATTTGCTACAGTGAAGCGAATATCAATAGATGAAAGGGATCACAAAAAGGCTATTTGAAATAGGAAATATAAAGTGTAAAATGCAACATCTGAGGTAGTTAGAGGCCTCAGTTACAGACTCAGATGAATGGAACATGAGTAGAAGTCATTAAGTCCATTCTTCTAAAAGATTTTTGTGACCAGAAAATCACCTGTCCACCTGCTTCCTACATCTACCTGTCCTACACAAGGTGTAACATGTTTTGTCTATTCTACTAAATTTGATCAATGTAGTGTTTACATCAGGAGACTAAAGGGCATATTTTCTGAGGGTGTCCTTTGTTGACTTGTTCAACATTATTGCAAGATATTGACATTGAGGTTCATGTCTCTGTGCTGATAGCAGCATCCAGTCTGCATGAATAGGTACAATACAGCGTCTTGTATTAATCTCTTTTCGTAAGGACATGTTTCTGTCTACATTGGCTGTAGTCTATTCCTTAAGCAGGAATGAACTGAACTTATCATCACCCCATCCTTATAGTGTAACCAGTCCCCTATGCAAGCAAAACTCAAATTGGTTGTGTTATCAAAAACCCCGCAAGTCACCTTCAATATTTCTTTGAAGCGGAAGGACAATTTGAAACTTATAACTGCACCAAAGTAGATGAATTGCTCTACACAAGAATATATATTGAAATTATAAGGACCTAGGTGACCAACAAGACTGCTTTCCATCCAGCACACAGGCTGTAACAAAATACAATACAACTCTTTATTTGAAATATATATCCTTCAAATCACATAGTACTCTATATCATTTCACGCAGTGAACATCAAGTCTAATCATGATATCTCATTTGTATGGATCTGCCAATGCAACCTCAAACTGAAAAGCCTTTATGTTGAATACAAATGCTGGTTATCAAAAATATATGTCCTTAATCTTGACAATCATCATCACACACGTTTCACAGAATACTGTCAAACCTGTATCAAGTGGTCCCCATTCTTGTAAGAAAACAGGTATCATGAGTGAGATCTCACACCAATACAGGTATAATTTAGCACTGCTGTGACTTGAAGGGTACATCAGTGCTGAATTATACCTGTATTTGTGTCAAATCTCTCCTAAAATACATGTTTCCTTACCAGAATGGTGGCTGCTTAAGACAGGTATGATCGTAATACAAATCATCACTTGACATTATAAGCACAGCAGAAAATCATTAAAGGGACTAAATTGACATTGAGGTTCATGTCTCTGTGCTGTTAGCAGCATCCAGTCTGCATGAATAAATACAGTACAGTGTATGCAAATGCAGCTGGCCAAACGGATTTCTCTTCTACATATTAGGCCTCTGCTAGAGTGATCAGTTGGAGTTGTCCCTAACAGGAGTGTTTTCAAAAGGACATTGCCAATGTTTTTCTTGGAACTGGCTAGGAACTCTTATATTTCAGGCTTGGGCTAATAAGAATAAACTGTAAGCCAGGATTTAATATTCATATGATTAAACATATCCATGCCATATATTTCTTGGGGTTATATAACCATTTCATATACACATGATCGATTTTCAACTTGGATATATAGACATGGAAATATACTATAATATAAATGTACCCGAAGAAAAAGATATATAGCCATACCCTGGAGTGGGTTGTAAAATGGGATGCTAAGGCTGAATGACCGAAAAACATTACAAATAAGTTATAAAATCATGGTCCCTATCAAAGGTATTTTCTTAATACCTGAGATGTCTGTAGAATACGGCTTGTCTCAATGTACCTATCTGATCTGAAAAACTGACAGCATTATTGAATTAATTCCAACTGTTTCTAAAAACCCAAGCATGAACATTTCTAGATGGTGCTAATATTACCGAGGGTAGCATTGGAAATGTTACAAATTATCTATGAACAAACACACCAG
This sequence comes from Nereis procera, assembly GCA_032360585.1. Lineage (NCBI taxonomy): Eukaryota > Metazoa > Annelida > Polychaeta > Phyllodocida > Nereididae > Nereis > Nereis procera. The sequence continues at coordinate 6,653 of JAUOBU010195496.1, read as the reverse complement.
GCTATATATGATGTACCCTGGTCGGGCTATTTATCACAAAGGCTAAACGTATTAAAGAAAAACAATTTATAGATGATAAATAGCCACTGGGCTGTATGTTATATTTTGGACCATGCTTTTTCCTACATAGTCTTTCTATAACATCTAACCCAAAGCTTTCATCTCCCAAACTAATGAACTGAAGGCTATATACCTGTTCCATAAAAAATAATTGCTAACAGATATGCACTGGTATAGCATGTACTAATGAGAGGGGAGGTCTTCTATTCCATTGTGCTCGCTGAACCAATTTGCATCCATGGATGCTTGAGAATTTCTAGCAGATTTGGACGTTCAAGAGGATTAATGGAAAGACACTTCCGAATCAAGTCTTTCACTTCTTCAGATATTTCTCCATGGAATTTAGGCCGTGCCTTAATGATATGTTCATCTTTCTTGAACGGGACATCACCACATACCATATCGAATAGAAGGACTCCAAGTGACCATACAGCAGCTGCACAACCATGATATTGGTGACAGCTGATCCACTCAGGAGGACTGTACTCTCTGGTACCAGCAAACTCTGTGTAGATGGAATCTTTGAATAACATACTGGATCCAAAGTCAATTATCTTGCACTCACCATTTCTTTGATTTACAAGAATGTTCTCATCTTTGATGTCACCATGGATGACACCAGCACAATGGATTTTATTGATGGTGGTGACAATCTGAGTGAAGAAATTACGAGCAATCTTCTCTGACAAAGCTTTGTTCTCAGATATGTAGTCATAAAGATCCTTTACAGCTTCTGGACGTTCCATAACAAGAATGTACTCATCAGCCTGTTCATAATAATCCAGGAGTCTGATCACCCCAGCAATGTGTGAGAGCTTCTGCATCAGTGAAACTTCCATTGGTATGATTTGCTCGTGAAGCTGGGCCCAGTCTGTCACTTTGTTCTTCGCAACATGCTTTATGGCAACAGGTCTATTGTCTGATTGTCTTTTTCCTGCATATACAGTACCAAATCCACCACTACAGAGGAAGTGCTCGATTGTGTAAGACTCCTCAAAGGTCTTTTCCATGTCAACTTTTTTCTTCTGCTACATATATTTGTTGAATACTTCACAGCTGACCTGAAAAATAAGTGACAAAGAAAAACATGGAATTTTGTTTAGGGGCATAGTTGTGCATGGAGAAAGCTACATATTTTCACTCCTCAACGAGGCATCCACTGCCAACTGAGTCTCTGACTGTTGAGTGAGAGACTCAATTTGCAGTGGATGCCTTGTTGAGGAGTGAAAATATCTCACTCTCCACTAACATGTTTTTCTGTACTGCGGTCACTTCATCCTTGCATGTATCAAAAAGTTTGGCGTGTACACATTTACTTACGTTAATACTGATGAGGAATGCAAAACACTTTGAAATGATGATATAGGAGGATAAAGTAGTGGTTATGGCTGGAGGGGAATGTGTAGAGGGTTATATCAGTGTTGAAGAAACTAGATGTGTGGAATCAATATTCTCCACCTTGAAATGATGGAAATTGATTGGGTAGTGTTTTACCTCTCTTCAACCCATACCGGATTATAGGAGAGAAAAAATCAGTTACTGCAGTTCATATGACCAAATATGGACTGAATTCACATTGTTTATTGAAATTTTGAGAGCTTACATGTCATATCAACTGTTCATTTATTCAGTGAAAGGTCTCAGTCAATATCCAACTAGATACAAAGGACAGATAAATACTTGTATGTTTTGTCTTGTCACAGGTTGACATTAGACCATTTGTTCCAAATTTCTATGCAAATTCATGTACCTGGTATTAGATCTTTGTATTGATATATCATTCAGAAACCTCCCAATGAAAAAGGAATGGGTACAGGAGCTTTATGACTTGTGACTTACTTATAAGAGGGACAAGTACAGTCTATGAGGTATTTCCATCATGAAGTTGAAGCCAAGTAGTCCTCTAATTTCCTCCAAGCGATAGAGCAGAATACAACCTTGCCCTTCACTTACTGCTACATCGAACATGTAGTTACTGTTGAGACAGAACATAGCCCCCTGGTTGCATTGTTGAACATTGTAGTACCACAAAATAGCTTTTGGTGCCATTCTTATTGTAATATTGAAACAGATACTCAGTGAAACCTGTGGACCAAGAATCCATATTCACAAATATGATAGTAGCTGTCATCATCAGAATGTAAATGGTGCTTGTATAAATTGAGATACATATGTTCCAAGTTGGAAGAAATCTTACTGCAAGCTCCCAGAAGAACTATGTTGAGTAAATGCAGTGCTTACAGAAAAATCTTGGAAATCAGTGTTCATCACTGCAAGTTTCACAGTAAAATACTAGAAATTCATGACCATAGGATTCAATATTCACACATCATTCTATATTGCTATGGAGTGAACTAGAGTTTGTAAGATTCAAGAGGGAATGATTGTACTAAAATGAGACAAACATATTTAATCATATTAGAATTGAACAGGGACATTTCACAACTTACTTGAACAACTTAAGATTACCCCAAAATGCAAGAGAATGAAAGTGTTGCCCACAACCCATCATTAGGTGTGGTACTAAAGGTTAATGAATTATATGATCTTACCTGCTTAAAGTACAAATGTAGAATTAGATGATTTCATAAAGAGATGAATTCTATGCATTTCCAATGTAGCAGAAAATTGAACTTCAGACTTATTGATCTTACCTGCTTGAAGAACAATTGTAGAATGAGATGAATATATCAAGAGATGAATTTCATGCATTTCCAATGTAGCTGGAAATTGAACTTCAGACTTATTGTATATACTAAAATTCAAAGTCCCTAACAAATTTTCGATTGTGAAGGCTATATACGTTTGTCTAAACTCAAGAAATATCTTCAATGAACAGATTATGTAGCCTGAAGGAGATATACCTCTATGGGCCATGGTCAGGATCCTATGTATTGGCTATACCTTTGGACTGGTTAGGAGATCTGGTTATATTGCAGGATAAGTCATAGTGGAATGCAAAATATAGCTATGATTTTATAACTTTCTTTGAGTTATATACCCCAAATCATAGCCATTTTATATCGTAAGGGATGCATATATAGCCTAGTCCAAAACGTGAACCTGAATCCGGAACATTTTTATCACATCTTGTTAGGGACAGTGATATCACCTATCACTATCAGCAGATGTGTTACTCTAACTTAGCGACAGGTATATGACCTCTTGTTAAGGAAAGACACAAGACAATCAGTCAGGCATGGTTCTAACACTATTGTTAACGACAGATATATGACCCAGAGCTAGGGACAGTCAATTTGTTAGGGAAAGGTATATAACCCTAAGGGGCCCCTTGAGTGTCTTTGAAAAGTAACCCTTAGAAACTAGGGTTATATTTCAGGGTTTCTCTCAGGGTAGTGCAAAAAAAAGCTATAATTTTATCACCTTTTTCAGCTATCTACACCAGACTGTAGCCTTTTGATAAACTTTTTATGGTTATATACCCTTGCCATGACATTTTATACCCTAACCCCAAGGTTATATATGGAGATATAACTTCTTCTTAAGGGATATATCTTTTTATAGCCTTATATTTACTGACCAAAAGCTATATACCCTGTGGTGCACATATGATTCTGAGGTCTTATACCCAATATATACTTACACCCTTATTCAACTCAATCAAAAGAACCAGAGGCTATATACCCAATACTTCCTTGTTTAGTTCGGATATATATAAACTCTATGAATAGTCTGAATATTACATACCTGACTGCAGCAGGAAACGATGATGTGTTCATGTCCAATTTGCATGAAGGAATGATCTCCAAGTGAAGCCAACCTCTATTTGAATTCATCTTGCTTTATCTATCTCCCGTCTACTTCTGATTATGCCTCTATTACAGTGAAAGTTGGGAGATGTCCGTAATCAAATAATTCCATGCATATGCAATGTAGCTGGTAATTGAACTTCAGATTCATTGTAGATACTAAATTTCAAAGTCCCTAACAAATTTTTGATTGTTAAGGCTATATACCTTTGTCTAAACTCAGGAAATATCTTCCATGAACAAATTATGTAGCCTAAAGGAGATATGCCTCTATAGGCCATGGTCATGGTCCTATGTATTGGCTATACTTACCTTTGGACTGGTTAGGAACTCTGGTTACCTTTCAGGATAAATTATAGTGGAAGGCAAAATATAGTTATAATTCTATAACTTTCTATGAGTTATATACCCCAGATCGTAGCCATTTTAAATACTAAAGAATGCGTATATAGCCTTCCATGTGAGTCCAAAATGTGAACCTGAATCAGGAACATTTTTATCACCTTTTTGTTAGGGACAGTGATATCACGTATAACTATCAGCAGATGTGTGACTCTAACTTAGCGACAGGTATATGACCTCTTGTTAAGGACAGACACAAGACAATCAGTAAGGCATGGGTATATGACCCAATTTTAGGGATGGATATACGACCTCTTGTTGGGAACACACAAGACTGAAAGTTAAAGACAGCTATGGGACCTCTTATCATGGATTGGCATATAACATATTGTGCAGGACAGATATATGAACATGAGTCAGGGACATGGTTCTAACACTATTGTTAACAACAGATATATGACCCAGAGCTAGGGACAGTCAATTTGTTAGGGACAGTTATATTACCCTGAGGGGCATCCTGAGTGTCTGAAAAGTAACCCTTAGAAACTCTGATTATATTTCAGGGTTCCTCTTAGGGTATGGCCAAAAATAGCTATAATTTTATCACCTTTTTCAGCTATATACACCAGATTGTAGCCTTTTGATATACTTTTTATGGTTATATACCCTTGCCAGTGAGATAGACTTCTCTTAAAACACACCTGGCCGAATGTATTTGCCTTCTACTGCTGATTATGGCCATGCTAAAGTGATCGTTTGGAGGTGTCCCTAACAAGGCTATATTTGTAAAGCTGTCATCTCCCAACTTGATGAAACAAAGGCTATATACCTTTTCCTTCATGAATGGTCGCTGCATGATGAACCGGTCTAGTTCGGGTATATATCTAGTCCCTAACAAATACTGCAAATGGTACATATCCTATTGCTGGTTTAGCAGGATGCTTAACAAGGCTATATTTATAAAGCAGTCATCTCCTAAACAGGATGAAACAAAGGCTATATACCTTTTCCATCATGAATGGTCACTGCATGATGAACCAGTTTAGTTCGGGTATATATCTAGTCCCTAACAAATACTGCAAATGGTACATATCCTATTGCTGGTTTAGCAGGATGCCTAACAAGGCTATATTTATGAAGCTGTCATATCCAAACCTGCTGAAACAAAAGCTATATACCTTCTCCATCCTGAATGATCACTGCGTGATGAATGCAATATGCACCGATCTAGTTCGGGTATATACCTAGTTCCTAACAAATACTGCAAATGGTACATACCTTATTCCTGCAGCAAACGATGGTGTAGTCACCTCGGATTCCTGGAACCAAATGAGCTTGTAGTGAGATACACTTCTCTTAAAACACACCTGGCCGAATGTATTTGCCTTCTACTGCTGATTAGGGCTATGCTAGAGTGATCATTTGGAGGTGTCCCTATTAGGGCTATATTTATAAAGCTGTCATCTCCCAACCAGATGAAACAAAGGCTATATACCTTTTCCATCATGAATGGTCGCTGCATGATGAACCAGTGTAGTTCGGGTATATATCTAGTCCCTAACAAATACTGCAAAGGGTACATATCCTATTGCTGGTTTAGCAGGATGCCTAACAAGGCTATATTTATAAAGCTGTCATCTCCTAAACCTGATGAAACAAAGGCTATATACCCTTTCCATCATGAATGGTCAATGTGTGAGGAACGCAATATGCACCAGTCTAGTTCAGGTATATATGTAGTTTGTATGTACGATGGAGCTTAAATAACACAGCTACTTCACACTTGGCATACTGATGAATGGGGATGTGTGTTCTACTGTAGGAACAAGGATTCAACGGGCAAGAAAATATATAGTCCGCCAAGGATCCCTGAGACACCCTCCAGGACGATAAATGACATGTTACTGCAGCGGTTTGGTCAACCCTACACCACACCCATCAAAGCAGTAATTGCCACCTTTGTCTGCGGTATCTTTCAGGTCAGTTACATTCTCTCAGGCCAAGAGTCACATAATTCTCGAACCTCCGCATTAGCCAGGAAGTCCGATTGTATCTCTTATGGGACTGTATTTGAGTTTGAATGGTGGCTACGTGCATTGGCGGATCCAGGTTTTTCTAAAGGGGGGTGGAATATCTTGTGATGGATGGAGATCAGCATCTCTGGACCTTTCCATGGCTTGGAATATAGAAGACCCCTCAACTCCATGGAAAACACTGCCTGGTGACTTTTTCTTGTCATTCCCAAATAAATTCTATCACATGGAGATTTATGCCCAGAAATAAGTCAGGCACTCTGTTCATTTCTCAACTGCCTGACATATAACAAAGAGAAAAAAATCATCATTCCCAGCTGAGGTCAGGTCTCAAACCCGATTTTAGTCAGGCAGTCACATGGCACTCGCCGCTTATTCCCAGGATAAGGTCAGGCAGCCATCTTGGATATATTCACTCAGTTGAGGGGTCCTTGAATATATCACTGAG
>JAUOBU010193274.1:0-28930 GCA_032360585.1 Nereis procera | reverse complement strand
CTACCTAGGTCTTACTTTTTATGAGGGAGATATAACTTTTGGAGGGAGAGATGGTAAAATGGCTTCAGAAAAGCTATATATATTGTGGCTCGCCACTTTAAGTAGACAGCTATTTAACAGCTTAAGCAATATTATTGCTAATTCTGAGAGCTTGTGTGTCCCATTCTTTCTAATTTGAAGGTATTTTCCCTTTAAGAAGTTAATTTTCTTCTTCCTTGGGGAGTTTTATTACACTATATTTAATACTTTTCCTACGAGGTTTATTTATGAATATAGATTGGAAAGAAGTTAGAGGCAATTTCCCAGCTCTAAAGAAGTACTGCTATCTAAATAGTGCGGAAGCATCTCCTATTTCAAATATGTCATACAAGGCGGCTACTCAATATTATAAAGAGATTATGGAGCATGGAGATTTAGGCTATGAGAAGTGGTTGGAACAAATCGAAGAGAGCAGGAGGAATGTGGCGAGGTATATAAATGCAGACCCGAGTGAAATAGCATTCACAACAAATACATCTTTGGGTATGAATTATATATCATATATGCTAAAAAACGAAGCTGGTATTCAAGGGAATGTTTTATCGATGAGGGATGAGTTTCCTTCATCAAGTTTGCCCTGGCTTAATAACGGCTACAATGTTAATTTTGTTGAAGCTATCGATTATAAATATCCAATCGGGCATATAAAAAAGCAGATAAATAATGATACAAGGATAATTGTTTCAAGCCATATACAGTATGCAACGGGTTTTAGGCAAGATATTAAGGCATTATCTGAGCTTGCAAAACAAGAGGGTCTTTATTTCGTTGTAAACGCAACTCAATCCTTTGGAGTTTTCCCTATTGATGTGAAGGAAATGGGGCTAGACTTTCTCGTTTCTACAGGTCTTAAATGGGCTATGGCGGGCTATGGTCTGGGTGTTATTTATTTAAGCACAAAGATGCAAGAAAGGTTTGATACCCCTATTTGTGGGTGGAAAAGTAACAAAGACCCTATGCTTATGAGAAACGATGTTCTTGACCTTGCAGATAGCGCTGCCGTACTTGAGGTAGGTTCTCCAAGCGTAACTCCAATACTGGCACTTGGAGAGAGTATAAAGCTATTCAATCGAATAGGCCAAGAAAATATTACAAAACGGATTATGGAGCTTTCGACTTATGCGATAAAGAAGATTGGAAAAGCGGCAATAACAAGTCCGATAGATGATGAAAAACATAGAAGTGGCATTATAATAGTTAAGCTCAGTAATCCCGAAGATGTGAGGCTAAAGCTAAAAGAACAAAATATAATAGTATCAAAAAGGGGTGAGGGTCTTAGAATATCTTTTCATATCTATAACTCTAAAAAGGACATAGACAAACTGGCAAACAAACTTCTTACTACTTTATAAAAGTGTCTAAACTAATTTAATATATTTACCGAGTTATCTTTAAGGAATAATTTTAAGACGGTCCTTATTGTGGGAGTATTATATGTCTGTACCTGTTAAGATTGCCTTAAAGAAGTTTAAACAAAATACCTTTGTTATAATTGAGGGAAAATCTGATAAGAACAAGGATTTTTTTTTTATAATCAAAGAGGGTATAGTACGGGTAACTAAGGAGTTCAAGCTCGACGAAGACAAGAAAGGCGAGCATTATAAAGCTGGAGATTTCTTTGGCATTATATCTTGTATGAGTGGTCATTCAAGAGAGGAGAGCGCTTATGCTCTTACTGATGTTACCTTGATAGTTGTACAGAGGGATCAGTTTGGTTTACTTATCCAAAATAACTCTTCCATTGCAATGAAGATACTTAGGGTTTTTAGTTCGAATCTAAGATATATAGATCATAAAATGACGGAAGCCGATGATTCTTCAGGTTCTGTTAGCGATGAGGAGTCTTATGGATATAGCAGCGGGGAGAATGCTAGGCAGATTTATCTTATTGGTAGTTATTACGAGTCTAAGAAGCAATATAATCAAGCGGTTTACGCTTATGTGCGTTATGTTGAATATGCCCCGACTGGCGATTATGTGGATGAAGTTAAAACTAAGTTAAACAATCTTAGTCCTCTTGCGAAGGATGCCCTAAATCCTCACGAAGAGAAGGGTAACCAGAAAGATTTTAAGGATAGCACCGTTATTTTTTGTGAGTACGAGAAGGGCAGTGATCTTTATGTTATACAGCATGGTCAGGTTAAGATAACGAAGATAGTGGATAATAAAGAGAAGGTCATAGCGGTTTTAGGTCCAGGTGATATATTTGGAGAAATGTCTTTATTGAATGAGAAACCAAGGAGTGCTTCTGCCATAGCGTATGGTCATGTTAGTATTCTTGCGGTGAATAAAGAGAACTTCAAACTTATGGTAACAACGCAACCTCAGCTTGTTACAAAACTAATTACCCTTCTTAGTGAAAGGCTTTGGACAGGTTCCCGTCAGCTTGCAATTAAGCTTGTTAAAAATCCTGTTGCTAAAATGTTAGATTTGCTTTTATTGCAGGTACAGAAGGAAGTATTTAAGATAGAAAAGGCTGCTCATACATTTAATTTTGGTCTAACTGAACTTGCGGGGATGGCTGGCTTATCTCAGGAAGAAGGCAAGAAGCATATGAGTGAGCTTGTTAAACTAAAGACCTTGAGTCTTATTGATGATGGTAAAAAGATAAAGTGCAGTAATCTTCTTGAGCTTCAAAAAGAAGTAAATATTTTGAAGACCAAGGAGCGTAGAAATCTTTCTAAGAATAGGAAGGCTGTAAAAAGCTAGCTTTGTCAAACTGTCTTAATAGACATCTAGTGTTTAACTGCTTAAGCTGTGTTATTTCTAATTTTCACACTGTTTTTTGTTTTTCCCTCCCACTAAAGATGTTCTTCTCTAAGAGGTTGCTTCTCTTTTTTACTTAGGAAGTTTTCTTTCTTGTTAGGCAGTTTTTCTTTCAGTTAATTTATGTTATCCTTTCCTTTTAATTTGCTCAAGAAAACAAAGTATTTGTATAGTTTTTTTATTTTAGTCTGTTATTGACTAAGATATAGAATATGTTTATATTACCCTTTATTAATGTGAATGTTTTTAAAAGGAGTTTTATAGTTATGGGATTGACTATTCTTGTCCCTATTGGGGCTTTGGCTGCTATTCTATTTGCAATTTTGCTTTCTCTTAAGATTATGAAGAAAGATGAAGGCACGGATCGTATGAAGGAGATAGCCGCTTATATAAGGGAAGGGGCAGGTGCTTATCTTAGAAGGCAATATATAGTGATAGCTATATTTTTGGGCATAGTATTTGTGCTTTTGCTTATTAAAGCTGGAGTTATAGATGTAAACAAGATTGGTAGTAGTGCTTATTACATACCGTTTTCTTTTTTATCTGGTGCTGTTTTTTCTGCTTTGGCTGGTTTTTTTGGTATGAAGATAGCAACCAATTCAAATGCGAGGACTGCTTGGGGTGCAAAGAGTTCTTTGAACGAGGGGCTTCGTATAGCGTTTAATTCAGGAACAGTTATGGGTATGCTTGTTGTAGGTCTTGGATTACTTCATTTGTCTTTCTGGTATTTCTTTCTTGGGGCTTCTTCTGCAGAAGGTTCAAATGAGATGACTGTTATTACCGATATACTTGTTAGTTCAGGTCTTGGTGCATCTTCTATGGCATTATTTGCTCGTGTTGGTGGTGGTATATTTACTAAGGCTGCGGATGTTGGTGCTGATCTTGTGGGTAAGATTGAGGCAGGCATACCGGAAGATGATCCTCGTAATCCTGCTACGATAGCTGACAATGTGGGTGATAATGTTGGAGATGTTGCAGGTATGGGTGCTGATCTTTATGAGTCCTATATAGGTTCTATAGTTGCGACTATGGCTATAGCGGCTCTTGCTTTTGCTGGCACAGGTACTAATTACTTTTTACTGGTTAGTGCACCTTTAATTCTTGCTGCTTTGGGGGTATTTTCCTCTATAGTAGGTACTTTCTTTGTTAAGACTTCTGGCAAGGCTGATACAGGTAGTTTGCTGTGGGCTTTGAGAAAGGGTATATATCTTGCTTCTGGAATAATGGTTATTTTAGCCTTTATTTTTGTAAGTTTTGTGTTAAAGGGTGTAGAGCCTATAGGTTGGGGAGGTATAGGTATATTTTATGCGGTTATTATAGGTCTTGTGGCTGGTAATGTAATAGGATACTTTACAGAATATTTTACGGCTTATGAATATAGTCCGACTCAGAAGCTTGCAGAGCAGGCGAAGACTGGTCCTGCTACCATTATAATAGCAGGATTATCAGTTGGAATGAGTTCAACTATGATACCTGTATTTACTATAGTGATAGCTACGATAGGAGCTTTTTATTCATCGGGTGGTGGAGATGTATTTAATTATGGTCTTTTTGGGATAGGTATGGCGGCGATAGGTATGTTATCCACTCTTGGTATTACTCTTGCGACTGATGCTTATGGTCCTGTTGCGGATAATGCAGGTGGTGTGGCTGAAATGAGTGAACTTCCTCCTGAAGTAAGGGAGAGAACAGATGCCCTTGATGCACTTGGCAATACGACTGCTGCGACGGGTAAGGGTTTTGCGATAGGGTCTGCAGCTTTGACGGCGTTGACGCTTTTAGTTGCATACACACAGACTCTTGGTCTGAAGGTCTCGGAAGTAGGACTTACTGATCCTCTTGTTTTAATAGGTCTTTTTATAGGTGCGGTATTACCATTTTACTTTAGTTCTCTTACAATGAGTGCGGTAGGAAAGTCGGCTTCTCATATGGTCGATGAGGTTAGAAGGCAATTCAGGGAGATACCGGGTATTATGGAAGGTAAGACTAAGCCTGATTATAGTGCTTGTGTTGATATTAGTACATCTGGAGCCCAGAGGGAAATGATAGCGCCTGCATTACTTGCGATAACTGCCCCTGTAATTGTTGGTATACTATTTGGCCCAAAGACAGTAGTAGCTCTTTTGGCAGGTTCTTTGGTATCTGGTTTTGCTTTAGCGATTATGATGGCGAATGCGGGTGGTTCTTGGGACAATGCGAAGAAGTTTATTGAGAATGGTAATTTAGGTGGCAAGGGTTCTGATAGTCATAAAGCGGCAGTTGTTGGCGATACCGTTGGTGATCCCTTTAAAGATACCTCTGGTCCGTCGATAAACATATTGCTTAAACTTATGGCTATGGTGGCTATTGTATCTATAACGGCGGTTGTAGCTATAAGAGAGGCACTATTTTAATAGTTTCGCTTTGTGTTTCTTATTAAGATAATTTTGTGATTTTTTATTATTGCTTGGTGTGGCGAGCCACTTTAAATAGACATCTAGTGTTTAACTTCTTAAGCCATATTGTTGCTAGTTTCTGCGAGGTTTCGTGTCCTATTCTTCTTATGTTTGAGGATATTTTTCCTTTAAGAAGCTAATTTTCTTTCTCCTTAAGAAGTTTATTTATAGGTTGGTTATATAGAAATGACAGAAGAACACTCTATTGGTGGTTTCCCTAGTATTTCTTCTAGGGAGGGACTAAGACAACTTGTAACTTTTGTTCTTGCCAATGAGAAGTATGGCATAGACATTATGCAGACTCAGGAGATTATAAAGATGGTAAAGATGATACCAATCCCTAATTCTCTTGATTTTGTGAAGGGAGTTATAAATCTTAGGGGTGATGTCATTCCAATAGTTGATTTAAAGAAGCGTTTTAATATTGCTGGTGTGGAAGGTGATAGTAAAGGTATAATAGTTGTATCACTTATGGATATGGTGCTTGGTATTATGGTAGACAGCATATCCAAGGTGATAAGTTTAGAGGAGAGCTTGATCCTTCCGCCACCTTCTGTTGTTTCGGGCATAGGCCGTGAATACATTACAGGAGTTGCAAAGTCAGAGGAAGAACTTATAATTATACTTGATATTAACAAGTTGTTATCTTTTGAGGAACTTAGTTTGCTTAGACAAAAGAAAGTTTAAGTCGATGTTGTTTGGTTAGAATATCTACCCGTCCCCGCTGGTACAAGGTGTCCAATAATTACATTTTCCTTAAGGCCTCTTAGTTTGTCTATTTTTCCTTTGATAGCGGCGTTGGTCAGTACCTTGGTTGTTTCTTGGAAGGATGCAGCTGAAATGAAGCTCTCTATATTCAAAGAGGCTTTTGTAATGCCTTGCAATATAGGTTTAGCCGTAGCAGATTTTCCGCCTTCTTCTATGACCTCTTCGTTCTCTCTTTTGAAGTAGAATCTATCAATATTTTGTCCTACAATAAACTCTGTGTCTCCAGGGTCGTTGATCTGCACTTTTCTTAGCATCTGTCTAATTATTATACCAACATGCTTATCGTTGATGTTTACACCCTGTAGTCTATATACTTCTTGTATTTCGTTGACGAGGTATTCTTGTAATTTCTCTACTCCCTCAATGCTTAATATATCGTGTGGGTTTATGGGTCCATCGCAGAGTTGTTCACCGGCTTTTACATATTCTCCCTCTCTTACTAGTATCCTCTTTCCGATTGGAATAACATGTTTTGCTTTATCTTCTATTTTTTCTCCCTCTTCGTTATAAGTTTCGTACCTGATATTAAGTATGCTTTTTCCTTTTTGTTTTTCAGCGAATTCTACTCTCCCGTCTTGTTCTGCAACGACGCAAGCGTCTTTGGGTTTCCTTGCTTCAAATAGTTCTGCAATTCTTGGTAGACCACCTGTAATATCTTTGGTTTTTGTTTGAGCACGGGTTATTTTTGCTATTACGGTTCCTGGTTTTACCTCTATATTTTCTTCTATTATTAGGTGTGAACCACCTGGTATAGCAATACTTGATATTTCATTTCCGTCTTTGTCAACTATTAGTACTCTTGGAGAGAGGCTACCGTCTCTTACCTCTGAGATGACCCTTTCTTCAAAACTATCTTCTGTAGTTTTCTCAAGTTTTAGAGTTGAGCCAACTATAATATCTTTAAACTTAGTTGTGCCTGCAACATCGGATAATATTGGTTCATTATATGGGTCGAATTCCGCAACTGTATTTCCTTTTTTAACATAATCACCGGTGTTATAAAATATTTTTGTACCACTTCTTAATATTATTTTGTTGTTTCCACCCATAAGGAATAAATTCTTTTCAGTAATATTTACAATGCAAATATTTTCAGATTTAATTTCTTGATTCTTATTATTTATGCCAATCACATCTCCAATAAGTATTCTTTCTTTATCTTTTACCATTACTTTTTTAAAGTCTGTAATGGGATATTCCTTGATAATTATTTTAAGATTGAGTTCACCTTTTCTATTGGTGATAGACTTGTTTTCTCCCATTTGAATAATACTTTCGGGGAGTTCATCTATGATTACAGAATACGACAGGACTATATTTTGTTCTTCTATTTGCCTTGCAGCTGTACCTCCAATGTGGAATGTTCTCATTGTTAACTGAGTACCTGGCTGTCCGATTGACTGTGCAGCTATGATGCCAACAGCTTCTCCTTTTTCCACAGTTCTTCCTGTTGAAAGGTTTCTTCCGTAACATTTTATACATATTCCATGTTGAGATTCGCATGTTAAAACGGTTCTTATACGGACTTTTTCTATACCTGCTTTTTCTATTAGCATAGCGGCATTTTCTGTAATTTCTTCATTTTCTGAAATAATTACTTGTTTGCTTATTGGGTGATAAATATCTTCAAGTACATATCTACCAACAATCCTATCTGCAAGAGTTTCTATTTCTTCGTTTCCTTCTCTCAGTGGCATTCGTTCAATACCGTTTATAGTTCCGCAGTCTTCTTCGTTTATAACGACTTCTTGAGCAATATCAACTAGTCTTCGTGTAAGGTATCCTGCGTCAGCAGTTTTTAATGCTGTGTCAGCAAGTCCTTTTCTTGCACCGTGTGTAGAAATAAAGTATTCAAGTACGCTAAGGCCTTCTTTAAAGTTGGATTTGATAGGTAGTTCTATAATTTCTCCGGAGGGTTTTGCCATAAGCCCTCTCATACCTGCAAGTTGCCTTATTTGTTGTTTACTTCCTCTTGCTCCAGAGTTTGCCATTATGTACAATGGGTTAAATCCATTTCTATGTACTTTTAGTTCTTCCATCATTTGCTCAGAAATAGTTTCGCTTACTCTTGTCCAAACATCTATAACTTGGTTATATCTCTCATCTCCTGTTATATATCCATTTCTATAATTAGTTTCTATTTTTTTGATTTTCTTGTCGCCACTTTTAATATATTTTTGTTTGTCTTTTGGTATTCTTATATCTTCAATGCTTATGCTAGCTCCAAAGACAGTTGAGTATTTAAACCCTAGGTCTTTAATCTTATCCAGCGTTTCTATGGTTTGAGATGCGCCAAACTCTTTAAAGATTTTTAGTATTATAGAACCAACGCTTTTATCAGTTTGGGCTTCATTGATAAACACTACTCCATTTGGTAAAGCTTCATTAAATATAACTCTTCCCGGGGTAGTCTTTATGTATGTATTGTCTTTTCTCAGATAGACTGTGGCTTGGTAGTTAAGTTTTCCGTTATATATAGCAAGCATAACTTCTTGAACGGAAGAGAAGTATTTACCTTCTCCTGTAGCACCCCTTCTTTCTTTTGTTAGGTAGTTTATACCTAATATCATATCTTGTGTTGGTCCTACAATAGGCTCTCCATTTGCGGGGTTTAGTAGATTATTGGATGATAGCATAAATAGCCAACATTCTATTTGGGCGGCAGGGGAGAGTGGTACATGGACAGCCATCTGGTCTCCGTCAAAATCAGCGTTAAATGCGTGGCAAACGAGAGGGTGTAATTGTATAGCTTTGCCTTCTATCAGTACGGGTTCAAACGCTTGGATGCCAAGACGGTGCAGGGTAGGTGCTCTATTTAGTAAGATAGGATGTCCCTTTATTACTTCTTCAAGTACTCCCCATACTTCAGGTTTCTCTTTTTCTACCATATTTTTGGCACTTTTTACATTGTGTACAAGGCCTTTGTCAACAAGTACTCTCATAATAAATGGTTTAAATAGTTCGAGAGCCATTTTCTTAGGTAGGCCACATTGATGTAGTTTAAGATGTGGTCCCACGACGATAACTGAACGTCCTGAATAATCAACTCTTTTCCCTAGCAGATTTTGTCTGAATCTACCCTGTTTCCCTTTTAGCATATCAGAAAGGGATTTAAGAGGTCTATTCCCTGCTCCTTTTACAGTTCTCTTGCGTCTTGAGTTATCAAATAGTGCGTCTGCAGCTTCTTGGAGCATCCTTTTTTCGTTTCTAATTATAATTTCGGGAGCTTTTAGAGCGATTAGTCTTTTTAATCTATTATTTCTATTTATAACTCGTCTGTAAAGATCGTTCAGGTCGCTAGTTGCAAATCGTCCCCCATCCAGTTGTACCATTGGTCTTAGTTCCGGTGGTATAACGGGGATTATGTCCATAATCATCCATTCTGGTTTGTTTGTAGATTGTCTAAAATCACTTATTATTTCCAGCCTTTTAAGTAATCTTGGATCAGTTTTCTCTCCTTTTTCGTTCATTTTTTCTCTTAGTAGGATTTCTTCTGCTTCAAGGTCTGTAACTTCGAGTAATCTTTTAATAGCAACTGCACCAATATCGGCGGTAAAGTTAACTCCATATTGCTTTTTGTATTCCGTATATTCATTTTCTGAAAGTAATTGCTTTTCTTCTAGGTCAGTATCACCCGGGTCGATCACCACATATTTTTCAAAGTAAAGTATACTTCTTAGTTTATTTACAGTAAACCCTAGTATAAGTCCAATGCGACTGGGAACACTTTTATAATACCAAATGTGGGATATAGGTGCGGCAAGTTCGATATGTCCCATCCTTTCCCTTCTTACCTTAAAATGTGCAACTTCAACGCCACATCTATCGCAGACGACACCTTTGTATCTAATGGATTTGAATTTGCCACAATAGCAACCCCATTCTTTTGTTGTACCAAATATTTTTTCACAAAAGAGCCCATCTCTTTCGGGTCTTAGGGTTCTATAATTAATGGTCTCAGGTTTTTTTACTTCACCGTAACTCCATTCTTTAATTCGTTCTGGTGAAGCAAGGTTAATGCTGATTTTATCAAAATCACTTACATTTCTCATATAATAGAAGCTCCGTAAATTAAGGCAAAGGATAGGATTCCAATCTATAACTAGATTTTATTTTTCATTTTGTTTAGATTTTCAATGTCTTTGTCGGTTAGTCCCACAATATTATTGTCTTTATCATATATATTGAGGTCGAGTCCAAGTCCTCTTAGCTCTTGAACAAGTACATTAAAAGACTCGGGAACGCCAGGTTTATATGCTATCTCTCCCTTTACAATATTTTCATATATTTTGGCTCTTCCCATCATATCGTCGGCTTTTACTGTTAGAAATTCTTGGAGGGTGTGGGCAGCTCCGTAAGCTTCAAGTGCCCATACTTCCATCTCTCCTAGTCTTTGTCCACCAAACTGAGCTTTCCCACCAAGTGGTTGTTGTGTCACAAGTGAGTATGGCCCTGTGCTTCTTGCATGAAGTTTGTCATCCACCATATGCGCAAGCTTAAGCATATATATATAACCTACAGTTACCTCATTTTCAAACGGCTCACCCGTCAGTCCGTCGGTCAATTTAGTTTTCCCATATTCTGGGAGTTCCGCTTCTGTGAGTTTTGCGTTTATTTCTTTAAGAGTTATGCCTGAAAAGACAGGTACTGCAAATTTTACCCCAAGTTTATGTGCTGCTTGTCCTAGCTGTGCTTCTAGAATCTGCCCAAGATTCATACGAGAGGGTACTCCCAGAGGATTTAAAATTATGTCAATAGGTGTACCGTCTGGAAGGAATGGCATATCTTCTTCCGGAACAATTTTTGATATTACTCCTTTATTACCGTGCCTTCCTGCCATTTTATCGCCTTCTGCAATTTTCCTTTTTTTAGCGATGTACACTTTAACCATCTCTTCAACACCTGGTGGGAGTTTGTCTTCAGTTTCTCTTTTGAAGACAGACACTCCTATGACTACGCCCCCGTTTCCATGAGGAACTCTAAGGGAGGTATCCTTTACTTCTCGTGCTTTTTCTCCAAATATAGAGTGTAATAACTTATATTCAGGAGTAGATTCTGTTTCTCCTTTTGGAGTTATCTTTCCAACCAGTATGTCTCCACCTTTGACCCAGGCTCCAACTCTGACTACTCCGTCTTCATCAAGGTTTGTAAAGCTATCTTCGTTTAGGTTGGGGATGTCTTTGGTTATTTTTTCACTTCCAAGTTTTGTTTCTCGAACTTCTATTTCAAATTCTTCTATATGTATGGAGGTGAATATGTTTGCTTTAACCATTCTATCGCTGATTATTATAGCGTCTTCGAAGTTCTGCCCTTTCCAGCTCATAAAAGCTACTAGTACATTCCTGCCAAGGGCGAGTTCTTTATTTGAGATGGCAGGTCCATCAGCTATAAGTTCTCCCTCGTTTATATTGTCATTCTTAGATACTATAGGTTTTTGGTTAAAACAGGTGTTTTGGTTAGTCCTTTGATATTTTGCTAAGCTGTATATATCAACAGGATTCTCGTTGTCATCTTTAACTTTTATATGTATTTCTTCTGATGAAGCTTTTATTATTTCCCCAGAGCGTTTTGCAATAACGCATGTACCGGAGTCGTAAGCAGCTTTGGCTTCCATTCCTGTGCCAACAACTGGTGATTCTGCATTTAGTAGAGGTACAGCTTGTCTCTGCATATTCGAACCCATAAGAGCCCTGTTTGCATCGTCGTGTTCAAGGAATGGTATTAAGGCTGTTGATACGCTAATAATTTGTTTTGGCGAAACATCTATGTATTTTATTTGGCTTGGGTTAGCAAGCGGGTATTCGCCCCTGTATCTTGCATCAACTAATTCTCCAACAATATTGCCCTTGTCATCTCTCGGCACATTTGCAGGGGCAATATAGTAACGGTCTTCCTCTGTAGCAGTTAGGTAATCCACTTCGTCCGTTACTTTGCCGTCTTGTACTTTTATGTAAGGAGTAACAAGAAAACCATACTCGTTGATTTTTGAATAATTACAAAGTGATAAAATAAGTCCAATATTGGGACCTTCTGGAGTTTCTATAGGGCATATTTTCCCGTAGTGAGTGTAATGTACATCTCTTACTTCAAATCCTGCCCTTTCACGGGATAAGCCTCCAGGACCCAAGGCATTTATTCGTCTTTTGTGTGTGAGTTCTGCGAGAGGATTAGTTTGATCCATAAATTGTGATAGCTGACTTGATGTAAAAAACTCTTTAATTACAGCGGATATGGGTTTTATACTAAGCAGCTTTTGGGGAGTTATTTCATCAAAATCTTCTGTACTAATTCTTTCTTTAATTGCCCGTTCCATTCTTGCAAAGCCAACTCTTAGTTGATTAACTAGGAGTTCGTCTACGCAGCGTATCCGACGGTTTCCAAGGTGGTCTATATCGTCAGTTGTTTCTTTAGAATTATAAATTTGTATCAGATACTTTATAGCGGCAACAATATCTTCCACCGTTAAAATAAGTTCCTCTGTTGGTTTGTCATCCGCAGAGTATAGCTTCTGATTAAACTTATAACGCCCTACTATCCCAAGATTATATCTTTTCGGATCAAAGAATAGTGCATTAAATTCTTTGATAGCGTTTTCAATTGTTGCGGGCTCACCGGGTCTCATAAATGCGTGAAGTTTTGATATCGCTTCTTCTTTATTAGAGACATCATCACTGTCGAGACATTTTATAATAATTGGATTTTCCAGTATGTCTTCAGGGCTAAGTATTTTAATCTTATTTATACCAAAACTTAATATTTTTTCTGCATCTTGCGACACAAGTTCAGCCGCTGCATAAAAAATAACTTCGTTTGTATTTGGCTCTATAATATCTTCTGCACATCGTAATTGATGAGGAGAGTTTTCTATGAGCTCTTTGCCCTTGTCAAGTGATAAATCTACTTCTTCTATGTTGTAGAATCTTGATAATATTTCAGCGTTTGTATCAAATGCAATTGCTCTAAGAAAGGTTGTGATTAGTATCCCTTTCTTTCTGTCAATTTTTATATTGAGTAGTTCTTTATTTAGATCTAACTCAAACTCAAGCCAAGCACCTTTATCTGGAATTATTTTGGCAGAATATACATTATCACCTTCACTGAATGCAATCCCGGGAGACTTATGTATTTGACTTACGACAACTCTCTCTGCTCCATTAATTATAAATGTTCCCCTGGTTGTCATAAGTGGGATATCACCCATGTAGACTTCTTTTTCTCTAACTTCTCCAGTATCCCTATAAATAAGCCTTATAGTTGCTTTAAGGACTATCGAATAAGTTAAGTCTCTTTTTCTTGATTCCTCTTCTGAGTACTTAATGTCACCAAAAGAATAACCATGATATTCCAAAATAATATCTTTGTTTGGACTTTCTATAGGGAAGGTGTTCCTAAAGACAGATTCAAGCCCTAACATGGGCTTTCTTTGGTCCATAGGAACATCTGTTTGCAGAAATCTTCTGTAAGCCTCAACTTGCATTTCTATGAGATTGGGAATCTCTATAAGGTCTTGTGTTTCCTTTTCAAGATTTATACGATTAGTGTCTTTTATTTTACTTTGAAGCATACCCATCCTTATTTTAAGATGATTAATCTAAGATTTAAAAATAAAGTAGCTAATTATTTGAGCTCAACAGTTGCACCAACAGCTTCAAGCTTTTTCTTAATTTGTTCTGCTTCCTCTTTAGGTATATTTTCTTTAACGGCTTTACCACCAGCTTCGACAAGCTCTTTAGTATCTTTTAAGCCTAGCCCTGTAATAGCCCTTACTTCCTTTATAACAGGTATCTTACTAGAACCAGCGCTTTGCAAAATAACTGTAAACTCAGTTTGTTCTGCAGGAGCCTCAGCAGCATCCCCAGTAGCAGCAGCTCCCTGAGCCGCGCCAGCCATAACAGGCATCTGGGAACTTACCCCAAATTCTTCCTCAAGTTTTTTTACAAATTCTGAGACCTCTATCATAGTCATAGATTTTACTATTTCTACAAGTTCATCCACTTTAACTTTAGTAGCAGTCGACATATAGTCTATACCCCCTTAATAAATAAATAACTCTTTTATTATTTAGTTTGTTTTTTGATAGCAATTTGATCCAATGTGTAAACAAGTTTTCTTTGCAAAGTTTGAAAAACTCCGGAGAGTTTCGTCGCAGGAGATTTCAATGAACCCATTAATGTGGCAATTAATATCTCTTTGCTAGGCAATTTTGATAGCTCTACAACAGCCTTATTATCAAATACCCTTCCTCCGCTATAAGCCCCCTTTAACTTAAGGGTGTTATTGGTTTTCTTTACAAACTCTGAAAGAATCTTACTTGCAGCTAATGGTTCATATTTAGAAAATGCGATTGCAGTCGGCCCATAAAAATATTCGTCTATTCCTTCTATGTTTATGTTTTTAACTGCTATCTTAATCAAATTGTTTTTTACAACTTGATATATTACGCCTTCTTTTAGAAGTTCTTTTCTTAAGTTAGTTAATTCCTCTACGGTTAACCCACGATAATCAGTTACAATAAAATGTTTATGTTCCCTTAGAGTTTCCCCTAACTTCCCAACTATATCTATGTTTTTAGGTGAAGGCATTTAGTCTCCTTATCAGTGTGGCTCACCACTTTAATACAATTTATATTTATCGTCTTAGGCATACTATTTGCTATTTTATATGCGGCTATATAGTTTATATCGCCTAATTTGAAAATGTTCTTTGTTTCAGGAAGATAGTTCCCTATTCCTTTTTAATAAGCTTTATCATATCGGTAATGTGTATAAAAACGGAATTAATTTAGGCTATGGTGAAATATTTTAAGACCAGGTCCCATCGTAGAGGATAGCGAAACGCTCTTAATGTACTCACCTTTTAAGTCTACAGGTTTCTTTTTCATCAACTCTTTATATAAAACCCTAGCGTTTTCCAATAGCTCCTCTGCAGGCATAGACATTTTACCTATTTTAAGGTGAATTATACCTGTTTTATCAGCTCTAAACTCAGTCTTTCCCTGCTTGAATTCATTTATAGCTGATTTGACATTCATAGTAACAGTTCCGGTTTTGGGATTAGGCATAAGCCCTTTCCTACCAAGGATTGGACCTAGTTTCCCAACATCTCTCATAATATCAGGTGTTGCTATAGCAACATCAAATTCTATCCAGCCGCCTTTTATTTTATCTATAAGGTCTTGATCTCCCACATAGGCTGCGCCAGCTTTAAGAGCCTCTTCCGCCTTATCACCTTTTGCAAAAACAAGTATCCTTTTTGTTTCCTTATCTGATGAAGATTGATGTGGCAAAATAAATGTATCTCGCACAGTGTGCTTTGCCCTTAGGTTTAAGTTAATTGCTATTTCCATACTTTCATCAAATCGGCAGTTTGAGTTAGTCGATATATTTTTAATAACATCTATTGCTTCTTTAGCGCTCGTAACTTTATTTGTGTCCACTTCTTTCATAGCATTTAGATAACGCTTGCTTCTTTTCATTGTGTCCTCTATTGTTTTGCGGCTTAGCATCTACGGCAAAGTAAGCAGTCTCTTTACCCAGAAAGCCTTTTAATAAGACATTAAATTATTTTATAGTTACTTTAATTAGCGACACTATCAGGACCCCTATTCGGATAGGTAAACTCCCATACTTCTTGCCGTACCCTGTATAATCTTTACTGCAGCCCCTATTGTGTTCGCATTTAGATCGGGCATTTTTACTTTAGCTATTTCCTCTAGCGTTTCTTTTGTTATTGTTCCAACCCTATCGTTAACAGAGTTACCAGAACCTTTTTCAAGCTTTATAGCTTTCTTTATTAAAACAGAAGCCGGAGGAGCCTTTAGTATAAAATCAAAACTTTTATCCTGATAAATGGTTATAATAACCGGGATAGTAGTATCTCCCTTATCTTTTGTCTTGGCGTTAAATGCCTTGCAAAACTCCATAATGTTTACGCCATGCTGACCAAGGGCTGGTCCTACCGGAGGTGATGGATTTGCTTTGCCTGCGGGAAGCTGTATCTTTACTATAGATTTCACTTTTTTATTTGTTGCCACTATATAATATGCTCCTAAGTATACTTTAAATAGTTCCTATCCCACAAAAGTCTATCTTCAACAGTGCTGAGGTTAAAATATTCCAACCGTTTTATTAAAGAGACTCTACTTGGTAGAAGTCTAATTCTATCGGAGTTGATCTTCCAAATATCTCAACTCTTATTCTGACCTTTCCTTTTTCCTGGTTTATATTCTCTATTGTTCCGCTAAAGTTGGAGAATGGACCGTCCTTAACTTTAACCGCTTCACCCGGAATAAACGGTATTTTTTGGATAAATGTTGAAGGGGTTTTTATTTCCCCCATCCTCTGCAATATTTCCTGAGCCTCTTTTTTTGTTATTGGCTGAGGCTTTTCTTTAGTCGTTGTTACCCCAACAAAGCCAGTAACACTTTGTACCCGCACAATGGAGTTACAAAGGTTTTTCCATTTCTCCGTTTCTTCTGGCATATCCATCTCTATTAATATATAGCCAGGAAAGAACTTCTTTTTGCTTTGTTGCTTTTTCCCATTCTTTAGCTCTACAACGGTTTCGGTTGGTATTTTTATATCACCAATACAGCTCCCAAAATCTTTCTTTTTAATATTGTTTTCTATATACCTACTTACCTTATTTTCATGCCCGGAATAGATATGCAATATATACCATTTTTTCGCCATAGCTCTCGAAACCCTTTCTATATATCAGCAAATTAATTAGTAAAATTATGGATTAAAAAAAAGAGCCCGTAACGGGTTTGAACAAATATTTAACAGCCTCTCCCACACCTATATCAAATAGGCTAAGGACAATCGATATAACAACTATTACGGTAATTACTATTATGGTTGAATTAACGACCTCCTCTTTCCTTGGCCAACTTACTTTTTTTAATTCACCCATAGACTCTTTTATGTAGTTTAGGGCTTTACTTTGCTTTGTTTGCTCTTGCTTTGATTTTTTCAATTTATGACCAGAACCTCTATATCGCCATATAGCATTTTAACAGAATATAATACCGTTTGTTACTGCCCATACGGCTTTGCACTTTACGCTCTTTAATCTGGAGATCTTCGTTCGTCTAAGCAGTTAGTCCCATTTCTTCTCAAGGAGTGTTCTTGCACTGTATTGCGAAGAACCACTTTTAACAGACTATAATGTTTAACTTATTAATCTATGCTATTTTCGATTTATAGACTGCGACTTATTCTTCTTTGCTCTTCCTTATCCGAAGATATTTTTCCTTTAAGAAGTTATTTTTCTTTTCCTTAGGAAGTTTCGTACCCTACATTATATGCAGGCCTGGAGGGACTTGAACCCCCAACAACTGGTTTTGGAGACCAGTGCTCTACCAAATTGAGCTACAGACCTATTTTCTTTCCGCAAATAGCCCATGACCAGAATTGAACTGGTGACCACTTGCTTACCATGCAAGTGCTCTACCTACTGAGCTACATGGGCAGTTAATATTCTGTGCAAGGAGTTGGCTTAACTGTTCTCTCCATTACGCTTCACTTCAAAAAAACTATTGTATTATTATTACGCTATAAATATAAACAGCAAAAAGTGAAAAAGAGTATACACTTTAGATAGGTTTTAGAAGATAATGAAAAGTTTTTAAATAGGGAATATTTTTCGTCAAAATATTCTTTAGTTTTGCATATTTTTGTATATTCTTGATTGTATTTTATTTCTATGTTTTACAATTTATTCTTTCCACCTAAGATTGAATAGTCTGTAATGGCTGCGGCGAACTACTTTTAATAGGCATCTAGCGTTTAAGTTCTTAAGCAATATTATTGCTAATTTCGCCGCCGTTTTATGCCCTGTTCTTCTTAATTTATGAAGGCATTTTTTCTTTAAGAAGTGTGGCACACCACTTCAATAATATATATATTTACTTCTTAAGGGCAACATTTATCGTTTTCTATAAGGTTTTATACCTTATTTTTCTTAGTTTGGGGTGCTATTTCCCCTTTTAGGAAGTTAATTTTCTTTTCCCTTAAAAAGAATCACTCGATGATATAGATAGCATTTCTAAATGTTTAAGCAATCCCAATAAAAAATATATATATATATTGTGGCGAACGACCTTAAATAAACATATACTTAACTTCTTAAGCAATATTATTGCTAATTTCGCCGCCGTTTTACGCCTTATTCTTCTTTCTGAAGGTATTTTTTCTTTAAGAAGTTAATTTTCTTTTCCCTTAGGAAGTTTGCTTACATTGAATAAGGACTTGCATAAGTTAGGTTATTACTTTATATTTTTTATTAGGCTTTCTTATTTCAGGGCTTTCAAAATGATGTATTGAATAGTCCTTTCGTATTATTTCGTTAAGGATAATAAATATGGATTTCAATGTAGGAGAAGGGCTCTCCCCTTTAAAAGAGGCATTAGAAGACTTCAAAAAAGGCAAAATGCTTATTCTGGTTGACAAAGAGGATAGAGAAAATGAAGGGGATATTGTTATTGCAGCAGAGTATTGCGATGCTAGGGCGATTAACTTTATGGCGAAATATGGACGGGGACTTATTTGTGTTCCACTAAAAGGAGAAAGGCTTGCAAAACTTGAGTTAGATCAAATGGTAAGAAAGAATACAGAAGCATTGCAAACCGCCTTTACAGTTTCCGTAGACGCTAAGAAAGGAATAGCAACTGGTATATCTGCCAAAGATAGGGCAAGAACAGTCAGGACTTTGATTGACGAAAATAGCTCACCAGCAGACCTATCTAGACCGGGGCATATCTTCCCGTTAAAAGCAAGAGGGGGCGGTGTTCTCGTAAGAACAGGGCAAACAGAAGGTTCCATTGACCTATGTATTCTCGCGGGACTATACCCTGGTGCAGTTATTTGTGAAATTATGAATGATGATGGGACTATGGCGAGAATGCCAGAGCTTAAAGAGTTTTCACGCAAGCATAAGCTTAAAATTATATCTGTTGCACAGATTGTTGAGTATAGAAGGCAAAATGAAAAGCTTGTACACCGTGTTTCGGAGGCTAAATTGCCCACAAAGTTTGGGAGTTTTAGTATTGTAACCTATAAAAATGATATAGATAATAAGGATCACATTGCCCTTATTTACGGAAAAGTTGACGGGGAGGATAATGTGTTGGTCAGAGTGCATTCTGAATGCCTTACTGGTGATGTATTTGCTTCTTTAAGGTGTGATTGTGGCACACAGCTTACTAGATCACTTTCTATGATTGCAAAAGAGGGGAAGGGGGTTTTGCTTTATATGAGACAAGAGGGGAGAGGGATTGGTATTCATAATAAAATAAAAGCTTACAACCTGCAGGATAAAGGAATGGATACAGTTGAAGCTAATGAGGAGCTTGGTTTTAATGCAGACCTAAGAGACTATGGAATAGGTGCCCAAATATTAAAAGATCTCGGTCTCACCACTATACGCCTTTTAACGAATAATCCCAAGAAAATTGTTGCAATAAAAGGTTATCATTTGGATGTTGTAGATAGAGTGCCGATGCAGATAGAGGCGGATGACAACAATAGAAATTACCTTAAAACCAAAAAGGAGAAGCTAGGACATCTTCTTGACTAATTGTGCTTCACGACTGTAAATAGGACTGGGTTTAACTTCTTAAGCTATACTATTGCTGATTTCTACGCTGAATCTTGTTCTTCTTAGTGGAGGTGTTTTTCCTTCAAGAGCTGTGGCGAGCCACCTTAATAAAATATATATTTACTTCTTAAGGACACTATTCATTGTTTTCTATAAGGTTTTAGACATTATTTTTCTTAGTTTGAGGGTATTTCCTCTTTAGGAAGTTAATTTCCTTCTCCTTAGGAAGTTTGTTTACAAAGAGCTTAATTTTCTTTTCCTTTTAAGAAGTTATTTACTAATTAGCAATGGTTAGAAAACGGCGGACAAATTGGGCAATAATAAAAACAAAGTCTTCATACAGAGAGCCATACTACTAAGGGCTTTCCTTCAGTATATAAAAATAGAAAAAGCACTTTCTGATAATTCGATTATTTCGTATGCTAGTGATATTAATATATTCTTTTCCTTCCTCGATAACAAAAAACTGGCTTACGATAATCTAGATGCCAAAGATATTGTATATTACTTTATATGGCGTCTTGAACAAGATAAAGTTGAAGCAACAACTATAGCACGAATTAGGTCAAGTTTAAATCTGTTTTATAACTTTGCCATAGTCGAAAATAAACTGGATAAAAACCCACTGGAATATATAAAAAGCCCAAAAACTATCTCATCTATTCCAGAATGCTTATCTATGGAGGAAATGGATAGTTTTATAAATATGCCTGATATGGCAAAACCACAAGGCATAAGAGATAAAGCTATGTTTGAACTTATGTATTCTATAGGTATTAGAGTTAGTGAGCTTGTTTCCCTCAAAATAAACGCCTTGTTTCTCGATGAGAACTTAATACTTATCGAAGGAAAGGGAAGTAAAGAAAGACTTATGCCCGTGTCTATGACAGCGACACTATTGCTTAAAGAATATCTTATAAAAGCAAGAAACATACTTATTCGTAATAATAGACATTCCTATGTATTTGTCAACACAAAACAAGGTAAACCTATCTCGCGTAAAGGTGTATGGAAAATAATAAAAGATTATGCAAAAATATCAGGTATAAAAAAGAACATAACACCCCACACATTCAGACATTCATTTGCAACTCATTTACTGCAGAGAGGGGCCGATATCAGAAGCATACAAGAACTGCTTGGACATGTTAATATATCGACAACACAGAATTATACCCATATAAGTAAAACCACACTTAAAGAAGTCCACAGTTTATGTCATCCTATGGGATAATAAGCCGTAAACAAACTTCTTAAGTAAAAAGAAAATTAACTTCCTAAAGAGGCAATACTCTCAAATTAGGAAGAATAGGACACAGAACTTAGCAATATTATTGTTTAAGAAGTTAAATATATGTCTATTTAAAGTGGCGAGCCACAATAAGCCATAAAACTCTTCCGGATACATCGATAGATATGATGTAAACAAACTTCTTAATGAAAAAGACAATTAACCTCTTGGGAAGAATACCTTAGTAATAATGCTCAGCGTAGAAATTAGTAATAATCTAGTTCAAGAAGTTAAACTATGTGTGCCAATTAAAGGCGATTTGCCACACTAAGAAGTTAAATCTGCCCTTATTAAAAGTGCTTCGCCACTTTAACGCTACTTTAACGCTACTTTAACGCTACTTTAGGCTAATCGCTTCC
This sequence comes from Nereis procera, assembly GCA_032360585.1. Classification (NCBI taxonomy): domain Eukaryota; kingdom Metazoa; phylum Annelida; class Polychaeta; order Phyllodocida; family Nereididae; genus Nereis; species Nereis procera. The sequence goes on along the minus strand of JAUOBU010193274.1, from coordinate 7,673 downwards.
AACACTATATCTTCATCTACACGAATACCATACTGTCCATCTATACTTAACATCCTGCCTATACCACTAGATAAAGAGTAAAGTGGCTTGCTTTGTATCGCCTTTTTATCAAGAAAGGTTGTCTTATATATCTTGGCTCTGTCTAATTTTACTGGTAAGGTCGTCGGAAGGGAAAACTCCGTAAGTAAAGAATGTATACGATTTAATTCCTCAAATGATAAATAGCCAAGTAACATAGATATCCTTGACTCGATAAGCATTCCTATCGCAACGCATTCTCCGTGAAGCATTCTGTAATCCATAAGCTTTTCTACCGAATGCCCTATAGTATGACCAAAGTTTAATATTCTTCTTATATTACCTTCTCGCTCATCTTCTTCCACAACGCCTCGTTTAATATTGCAATTCATCTCTATAATGTATTCTAATACTTTATTGTCTTTGCTTTTGATAGAATCAATGTTGTCTTCTATGTACTCAAAAAAAGATTTATCTCTTATAATTGCGTGTTTTATAACCTCTGCTAAACCTGCGATATATTCCTTTTCGGGAAGAGTGTTTAAGCTAAGAGGGTCTATCACAACCATAGAGGGTTGGTAGAATGTCCCTACAAGATTTTTGCCATATTCATTATCTATCGCAGTCTTGCCACCAATACTACTGTCTACTTGAGCGAGAAGGGTTGTTGGGACTTGTATGTACGGTATCCCACGGTTGAATGTGGAAGCAGTAAAACCTCCTATATCACCAACTACACCCCCCCCTAAAGCGATTAATACGCTGTCCCGTCCAAACTGCTTTGAAAACATAAAAGATTCTATGGCAATCTTTGTTTTAATATTCTTACTCGATTCACCTGCAGGAAAGGAATAGAGATATACGGCAAAATTAGCTATAGATAAACTCTTTAATAAAGCCTTCCCATACATAGACTCCGTATTGCTATCGCATAGTATAAGAAACTTGTGTTTTGCTAAGTCTCTTGGTATTAAATCATCTATAGAGTTTAACAAGCCCTCCTTTATTAGAATATTATAAGATTTGTCTATCTCTTTTTTTAAAGAAAGTTTGATTGCTTTCATATAAATATCCCATTGTTATTGCCCAGCATTTTTTTTAATACATATTTTGGCTCACTACAATATAAAGATATTCTTTTTTTGATAAGTTATTTTTCCTACTCTTTGATAAGTTTTTTTTTGTAAACAAACTGCTTAAAGAAAAAAATACCTTCGCATCAAGAGGGATAGGGAGTGAAACCTCATAGAAAATAACAAATAGCATCCTTAAGAAGTGAATATATATTTTATTAAAGTGCTTCGCCACACAATTATTATATTTACCTTAAAGTTATAAAAAAAACCGTTGGGGTAAGCAGCAACAATGTTTAAATTCTTTCTCTTAATAATATTATTCTTACTTGCGTTACTGTATGTACCGTACCTTATCCTAAAAAAAATAGGGTTGGCAGGGGTAAAAAAGAATAAGCCGCTTAGTCAAGGAGAGGAAGAAAAGCTAGTTTTGTTTACCGTAAGGAAACAAAAGGGAAGAGTAACCCCACTCGATATTGTTGCAGATAGTCCAATTAGTATTGATAGAGCTAAAGAAATACTTGATAACTTTGTGTCGCAAGCTTATGCCGATATAAAAGTATCTGAAGATGGGCTTCTCACTTACGAGTTCCCCAGCTTTATGGAAGAATGATGTAAACAAACTTCTTAAGGGAGAAGAAAACTAACTTCTTAAAAGAAAGAGACCTAGATATTTAAGAAGAATAAGACATAAAACGACATAGAAATTAGCAATAATACTACTTAAGAAATTAAGTATATGTTTATTTAAAGTGGTTTGCGACAGAATGATGAGCCACAAATAATAAGGGTAAATGAGATCTTTAATATTTATATATGTAAAGGCGGGTTCTACCTATGGCTTTGGGCATCTAAATAGAAGCATAAATCTTGCTGCTTATCTGGATAAGTATAAATTGTTGTTTATGCTTGATGGGGATAAGAAGGCGGGCTCTATTCTGCAAAATAACAATATAGCTTTTAGGATAGTAAAGAACGACAGAGAGCTTTTTTCACATATAGAAAAGCAAGAACCTGCACTTTTGATAATCGATGCCAGAGATACTGACTGTGATTTTATGCAAAAGGCAGTACAGCTCACTAAACTACTTTCCATTGATGACCTCGGTGAGGGGAGTAGGCTTGCTACAATAACCGTAAATCCTCTACCCAAACCTCCCGATATTGACTTGCCTAAGGCAAACTTTGAAGGGATACAATATCTTGCCTTAAGCGATAAACTTACAAAATACAAAACGGGACATAGGAAAAATAAAGATAAGCCAACACTCTTGATAAGCTTCGGAGGGGAAGACCCCTATAATCTAAGCACTTTTGTTTACGATATTCTTTATCCTACAGCAAATGAAATAGAAGATAAGAAAGGCAATAAACTATCATTTAATATTAAGCTAGTGCTTGGTCCGTTGTATAAAGCTAAGAGAGATTTTCCTTGTATTTCCGTTATTGAGCCAATAGATTATGATGATTTCTGTCGTGAACTTGCAGATTGCGATGTTCTTTTAACCGGATTTGGAATGACTGTATACGAAGCCCTTTTCCTTGGGAAAACGGTTTTTACGCTAAATCCAAGTGATTATCATAATGGACTTGCGAGTTCTTGTGAGGATATTATAAATATTGGCGTGGCGAATAAGCATAGCAAAGAACTCATAAAAGGTAAATTGCTTACCCATCTTAGCGGATATTTGAAAGAGGGTAGGAAGGAATATCCCATAGCAGAGGCCATAATAAATCCAAGTACAGAACTTTGCAGCATAGTAGATAAGACTCTACTGTTAAAGAAAGATAAATGCCCTATCTGTGATAGCCATCCATATGTCCACTTAAGAGAAGAATGGGTTAATTACTATTACTGTAGGAATTGCCTTAGCTTTTTCAGGAGTTCCAATTATTCCTATACAGAAGAATATAAGGATGATTATTTTACCAGTCAGTACAAAGCCCAATATGGAAAGACTTATCTAGAGGACAAAATAGGAATTAATCACTTGAATAAAGAAAGGCTGGATGTTATAAGGAGTCTTGTTCCAAGGCGAAGACAAGGCTTGTTTAAGTCGGCATTCCAGTCATATAAGGGAGAAAACCAAGGGCGGAGCAAAAGTCGTATGTTGGAAATTGGTTCAGCTATGGGCTTCTTTTTAGAGAAAGCAGCTGAGGAAGGCTTTGATACCTACGGGGTGGAGCTGTCTTCTTATGCGGTAAAATATGCCAGAGATAAACTCTCTCTTTCTGTTGTAGAAGGTAATTTTAGTGAGCTTTCTTATGAGGCTCTCTCTCTTGGATTGGAAGATGGTAAGGAAACAAAAGGAAGCTATGATATTATTGCCGCTTGGTACTTTATTGAGCATAACAAAGATTTTATTGAAGTGTTAAAAAAAATAATGAGTTTATTAAAGAAAGGAGGACTTTTATGTTTGTCCACCCCAAACTGCTATGGTATTAGCTTTCTAAGAGATAAGGAAAGATACATAAAAAGAATACCGGCTGACCACTATATAGAATTCTCACCACACTCTTTGTCTATCTTGCTTTCAGACCTGGGTTTTGAAACCTGTAAGATTGTAATGAAGGGGTTACATTTCGAGAGGATTATCAGAAATAAACGGCTTAGAATAGCCCTTGCCTTCTTGAAGAAACCGATACTCTGGCTCTTTGCCAAAAGGAACCGTGGGGACACCTTTGAAATATATGCAAGAAAGAAGGTGTAAATACACTTCTTCAGGAGAGATAAAATTAGCTTCCTAGAGGGAGAATACCACCAAAATACAAGGAATAAGGCACAAAACAGCGTGGAGATTAGTAATAGTACGACTTAATAAGTTAAATATGTGTCTATTAAAAGTGGTTCGCCACTAGGCTAAAAGGAATAAGGCATAAAACAGTGCGGAAATTAGCAATAGTACGACTTAATAAGTTGAATATGTGTCTATTAAAAGTGGTTCGCCACTAGGCTAAAAGGAATAAGGTACAAAACAGTGCGGAAATTAGCAATAGTACGACTTAATAAGTTAAATATGTGTCTATTAAAAGTGGTTCGCCACTAAACTAATCGAAAAAGCTAAGGTTTTCTCCCATCCCCATTTTTGCAATAATCCTATCTATTTTATCCATCCTATTTACTCTATCTGGTTCAATGTCTTCGTAGTCAATCGTATAATGTTCTTCTACTGGTTCATTCTTTGCTTTGTTTAGAGAACCTGCCTCTTTTTTATCCTGCTTTTTGTCTTTGTGTTCTGACATATACATTTCTACCTTATTTTTATAACTTGTGGTTTGCCACAACATATTTGTCTTTTTATAAACATTTGTTTTCTACGAGGCATTGTGCCTCATTATTACCAATGTGCAAACAAACTTCTTAAGGAAAAAGAAAATTAACTCCTTAAAGAGAAAAATATCTTCGGAAAGAAGAATAATATATAAAACCTTACAGAGATAACAAATAGTCTTCTTAAGAAGTAAGTATTTATTTTATTAAAGTGGTAAACTGCACGAATTTAAGTCTTCTTATAATAACTTTGCTTTCATAACTCCCTAGCCTAGCTCGGTATTTCCACAGCAATAATTGATTTTAATAACTTTCTTATTTGAGGAACGACATATTATTTTTATATATATCTTGACAAGATTTTCTTTATAGATTATCTTATGCGACAGTAATTTATTACTTTCTGTTGATTTCAAAGAAGACTTTTTTTGTGGAAGTAGGGTGAAATTCCCTCGCTAACAGGTAACTGTAACAGTCAGATACGCAAAGAATGTTTTTATCTATCAATACTTGAGTTTCCTCATTCCCGTGTTCTAATAATGAGGCTTCTCCTCCTAAAAGTATTGTATATGTAAACACACTTCTCGTCCTTCTGCTAATCTACTTTGTTCACAGTTGTTATGTCTTGCATAAAATAAATCTTTTTGGATTATGAAGTAATTGTAAACAAACCTCTAAGAAGTTTGTTTACAGTATTTTATTAAGGCGGCGAGCCACAACTAATAGATAAAAAGATAGTTATAGGAGTAATTATATGTTTGTTAGATTATTATTAGCCTTTTTGTTTTTATTTTCTGTTGCTGAACTTAGTTTTTCTGCTGTGAAGAAACTGGCTTCGATAAAACCTATAGTTGAGTTAGATTCTGTGTTTATGACCAATTTTCACGACTCTGGTCAAAATGAAATAATCTTCTCTTTAAGAGAAGTTATCTTTGGAGTTGAAGTAACAATAAAAGATAATATATTGATGCACATCGACTTTGAGTTATCTGGTGATACTGGAAATCTTGGCTCGATAGATGGTCTTGATGATTATGTTAGTGCAGGAGGTGGTCTTGAGATTGAGCCACACGATATATTTGCTGAAGTAACTTTTTCAAATGTGTATCCATTTTATATGAAGATAGGGAAGTTTAAACTTGGCAACACTATTATACACAAGGAGTCTCCGTTTATCAGGGAGAACAATTTTGTCTCGGCGGCAAGTTTAGTTAATACTTTTGCAATGGAGTTTGGTTATAGTTATGGAAATATGATACGAATTGGAGCTGGGGCATATTATGTAGATAATGTAACAGTAGACAATGCAGGGAATAAAGACAATCCTAGCGGCTGGTATACAAATATAGACAATTATTATGTTTATTTGAACTTCCATCATATAAGTGGAGATTTAGACTTTATATTAAATGCTGGTTTTACTTCAAATGTATCTGATTCAGATATTTTGGGTTATGCGGAGGAGAATCTGTCTGAGATACCTAATGGGGTTATTGAAACTATTTTGAGGTATAAGGAGGGTTATTTTCTTTTTGCTGCAAGCTTTCCTGCTTTGATTACTGCTCGTTTTGAAGGAGCTTATGATAGTGATACAATGACTGTAGGTATTTACACTAATGTGCGTATTAACACTGGTGGCGAGCCGCTTGTGATAAGCTATGAAGGTGATTCTGTGGAGCTTCCTAACTTTAGGCCTCCTCTTAGGCTTGGAGGGATGTTTGCCTATAAGATGTTTGAAGGATTTAGTTTAGGTATTGAGGGTTATTATGATTTGTATATACAAGCAAATAAGGGTTACGACGCTAATATAACTCTACGATTAACTTATGAGTTGCCAGATTATACATTTTACTTTTAGTTATAATTGTGTAAGATGACTTCTTAAGGGAAAAGGAAATTAACTTCCTAAGGAGAAAATATCCTCAAACTAAGCAAAATAGGGTTTAAAACCTTATAGAAAACAATAAATAGTGTTCTTAAGAAGTAAATATATGTTTTATTAAGGTGGCGAGCCACAACAGCGTAGAAATTGTCAATAGTGTAGCTTAAGAGGCTTGAATCTAAGTTTATTTAAAGTGCTTGTGATATGCTGCAGAGTTTGGGATAAAGATGATGATGAAGTTTTTTGGTTTATCAACAGGTTTCTTTTTTTTGTCTAAAGAAGCTTTTGCTATGCATATTGCAGAAGGTTTCCTTCCTATGGGTTGGGCTGCATTATGGATTATAGTATCTTTACCTTTTATTTTGTGGGCGTTTTTATCGTTAAGGAAGCGTCTTTTGGACACAGAGGTAAAGATGCTTTTTATTTTTGCATCTGCCTTTATTTTGCTTCTTTCGTCTTTAAAGTTACCTTCGATTATGGGTAGTTCCTCTCATCCGACTGGTGTGGGATTTGGTGTTATTTTATTTGGTCCTTTTGTGATGAGTGCTCCTGTAGTTATAGTTTTACTTATGCAGGTTTTTTTTGTGGCTCACGGGGGTTTATCTACCCTTGGTGCTAATGTTTTTGCGATGGGCATAATGGCTCCCCTTATTGCCTATTTTGTTTATTCTATTTTAGAAAGGACTAAGATAACGCCATTTAGGTTTAATGTTTTTTTGCTTGCGTTTCTATGTGATTTACTTACTTATGTTGTAGCGTCTTTAGAATTGGCGTTTGCTTTTCCAGGAGTAGACGCTTCTTATATGTCTTCTTTTTTGGAGTTTCTTTCCATATTTTCTGTTGTACAGTTTCCAATAGCAATAGTAGAGGGTTTACTTACGGTCTTTGTTGTTGATTTGCTTATAAGGTATAGGAATAAGGATATTGTTCTTATAAATAGTAGTTTTAAGGAGAATAAGTATTCTCTTGCAAAGAGTATTTCGTTTATATTTTTAGCATTGAGTTTAATGTTTCTGCCTTATTTCCTTTTTGATGTATCTAAAGTTTCGGATTTGGATGAGATTGCAAAATCCTATATACAGCTCAAAGAGCCATCTTATAGTCAGTGGTTTAATTATTTGTTTGACCTTCCAGCTTCTTACGAGTCGTTTATGTTTCTTCTTATGGGCATTGTAGCGTTTAGTTTTATAGTATATTATCTTTTTAAGGGTTTTAAACCACCTTTAAAGAGGGGTTAATGGAAGTAGGTTTTATATTTTATGTTATTATTTTTTACTTTTTCTTATTCCTCCTCTCTCTTGAGTGTATCTCCTTTCGAGAAGCTATTTCTTAGTCTTGGGCTTATGATTTTATCTCTACAGACCTCTTTAACTATATTGGCATTTTTTATCTTTATTTTTATGAGTGTATTGGTCATAGGACTAGGTTT
>JAUOBU010192164.1:0-12512 GCA_032360585.1 Nereis procera | reverse complement strand
GTCACGGGTAAATTACCCTCGAATCATACGTACTTCAGATTTAAGCGTGACCTTCTCGGGTAGTTGCGGATGAAACACCCTCCACACACCCTGTAATGTCCTTTGCGGGTGTCTGGAGGGTGTATGGAGGGTGAACTGCGGGTGAACTGCGGGTGTTTCCGGGTGAACTGCGGGTGTTTGCGGGTGAACTGCGGGTGTTGGAGGATGCCTGCGGGTGTTGGAGGGTGCCTACGGGTGTTGGAGGGTGCCTGGAGGGTGTTTCACCATCCGGCATCTACACCTCGATGTCTGCATCGCTCCGTTCCCGGGTATACACACGCATCTTCACCCGCCATCGTCTAACCCAACTATTAGCGGTTGGAGATGAGGGTCTAATATAAGACAAGTGTTCTTGTTTCAAGGCGGAATAATGTTGAGGTGACATTTCCTTCTCGATCGCACCCCTCATCTCAGTCAACAACAGATTGATATCAAATAATTTCATATTCATGTGTCATTCTTTTATGCCCATAAGCCCAAAATAGCTCTAAGATTCAATTAAAGGTCAGTTAATAGCCCGCCTTGAAATGTAAAGCTAACCGTAGTAAGAAACAAGGCCAGGCCATGTGACTATTTCATCGATTTCCAGCTCACTTGTGTGAGCTGTGAATTATTGAAATAGTCACCTCGATGGAAAGTGATGAGGTAATGAAAGGGTTGAACTGACACATATTCACGAAAGGAATATCATCTCTCTGGGGAACCTGTTGAGTATTGATGTAGATCAAAGAACGGTGGGATGACTGTAGAGATGACTCGGAGAATGTCAACATTCCGAGCAGATCTGATCATGTTAATACTGTTGCTGTGTTGACACAGGGAGATAGGATGATGTGCATGATGAACACGTCATATTAATACGACATGGAAACATCAGACATTTATGCCACACAACAGTGGGTTTCATAGTAAGAAAACATTGCCATGATAAAAATCTCATAAAACATTCTTGTGTAACTACAATTCTGTATACCGAATTACACCCGTGCTCTTTCACGTAGTACCTTCTCATTAACACGTCTCGAAACTCAAACTGGAAGAAGAGATGAGGATGGTCGAATGTTTCAAGGTTTTTAAGACTTGTGTAAGATGATCCGAGTTGAAAGACTGACTGAAGTGTACCATCCTTTTCCATTGAATTGGTGTCACGGATTGTTCTCCAGTCTGGTGATCACGCTAGTCAGGTATCTTGGGGGGGGGACCAGGAACTGTCTCTGTTCATCAGTGGATGAATGCATGCAATTTTCGTGAGCAGGGCTTGTTGAGCAGGAGGTTGACATCAATGCCAATAACAACCTCAATTTACCTAGATAAACCTCTTTTCAAACCACTGTAGCGATGTATAATATAGACTAAATTCGGGAACTGCCCTTCCGATTCTCGCATCCCTCTCTACTCAGTATGGTGTTAAAACATTCAATAGTTCATCAATTTTCATCCATGTGCCTATTACGTCAATTCACAGCTCGTGCTGGTGAGCTGTGAATTGATGAGATAGGCACATGGTCAGATTTTTTTTCTTCACTAAATTATACTTCTTACTCCAAAGAAATAAGAACTTTAAAAGCTTTCCCGGTGGATTTGAATGACACAATATTCGAAGGAGGTTTGGGGCTTCTAGGCCTGAAAGGAATAAATTTTATGGTTCTCTTACCGATCACTGATGGAATAGTCGAAAGAATCTGTTGGGTTATCTCACTTGCTCACATTAGTTGGTCGAGATACAAAGCATCTGGACGCCGACCAAGATGTTTAGTTCGATGAGCAGTGTCTCCCATGTTTCTGCCCTACTTTGTACCAATCAGTGCACTAGTTCTTGTGGATGCAACTTTTTTGAAGGTTTTGTCATCATGACATCTGAGTACACTCAACTTTGTCAATGAGTTACTACCCACCCAAAAAATGTTCTGGTGCCGCACGTTCACCTTCAGATACCATCAACAGTAGAGCACTCTGAGGAGGTAAGAGGAGGTGAGGTAAGGTGAGAAGTTTTCTCACACCACTCAAGCCAACTGAGCACAATTCTGGTACAAAAATATCACCAAGCTTGTCAAAATTTTGGTGTGTTGTCAATGCCAAGTGAAGACTAGAATCATGATATGGGAGGCGAGATATCAAAAGAGAATGAAGGAAAAAGAGCTATAGATATATCGCACTGATTTTATCCTACTCAATTCCATCATACTCAGAGCATGGTATGCCACCTCAATGGCACCTAATGCACAACCACCTCAAGCAGCTCGATTCTAAGAATATATGGTTGAGATATGGATCCATGGCCAAGAGCAGCGTCCTGCATGTGCAATTGCAGGTTAACTGCAAAATGTTTAGATTTGATCAAGATGTGCATTCATATATAATGTATCCATGATGCGAGTGCGGCCAGACAAACCTCTTGTATAAAGATAGTGCCGTTTTCTAGTCCAGAAAGTCTCTAGACTTTCCCAGAACTCCAAGATCGTCCCATTGCTTCGGAGTGCAAATCCTCAACATATTTATTGAATGAAACAGCTCATCCAATGAAGACTCTAAGGTATCTAAAATGATTGATACGTACTAGGTTGACAGCATCAAATTGTAGTGAGAAGTTATCAATATGTTATAACTGTTGTTCCGTGGTAGCTTGGTTGAATGGCATATCATGAAGAGATAACTCGTGTTGATTGAATTAAATTTGAGATATGAGCCTAAGATAGAAAAGCACATCTCTAGCAGAAGTATTGTCAAAAATGAGAGCTTTTCGCTCATGGACTATGCAGGCTACAGCAGGTGCCAGTATAGGAACAAGTTGACTATATCCACAGTGTAACTCCGACTTCAGATACGTTCCAGAACTGTTATTAGATGAGCAGAAATGATCTACACTATTAGTAACACTGGGTGTCTCCACCACCCATATCCCAAAGCATCTTCGAAGATCCACCGTTTCACTACTATACCTTCCAAATTCCCCTTGTGCCCCAAAATGCAGTTGGAGGGCTTCTAATGGTTCGATTTGAATGAAAGGAAAACCGAAATATAGTTTGGTATAGGATCTGGCCATGTTGCCATCTCATCAATTCTCAACTCACTAGCGTGAGCTGTGAATTGATGAAATAGCCACATGAATGAAAGCTGATGTAGAGATTAAAGGGTTGAGAAATGGCGCCTCGAGGGCGCCATCGATAACATATACAAGTAAGATAACTTCAGCTACAGCGAAAGGTGCCTTTCCACATACCCGATTTTACTCGTCATGGTCGTACGATGAAAGACCAGCTTTATTCGTTTGCTGTCGCCGATGATCGGCAATGCTCGCCACTCTCCGGCAATGTCCGTCAGTGGTAATTTCACCGGGGATTAGATTTTGACCAGGTTCTGGTGCTATTACATCTACACGATTCCTTCCCGATTTTTTCAGCGTAGCAGGCGGTTTCGTCGTGTCTCGTCTTCTAGCAAAATTAGGTCTGTCTCAGCCGATTTCCTCCACCGATTCGCTCCCGATTTGATTCCCCGACTAATCAAAACCAGCGGCGCACTGCCGCCGTCAGTCCACGATATATTCGCGGCATGACCGGCGGTTATGGTGCGATTCTATCGCCGATTACCGGCGATGCGCACATGCCATACGCGGCTCAGTCGGGGGAAGCGCGGCGCCATTTCGGCGGGAATGCGCCGACATCGCCCGATGGCTCGAGAGCCGCCGCATCTTCGGCGCCCGGTCGGCGCACGTCCAGCGCGTACACGGCGACGTCAGCCGATGCCCCCAAAACGAACAACAAGACACTTGAGCCCATGTGCTTGTACAGGTAAGAACCACGTTCGTTTTTGAGGTTGTACATTCCAAAAAGTCACACCTAAGGTTGCAGTTAGTGTGGCCAAGTAACAACTTGTGCTATGGTGACGCCCTGGAGTCCAGTTTGTGGTTCCATCTTTGTTTCCCACGGCATCTCTTGTCACAATGCATCGCATGTGACAGACTGATACAGACCTCGCACATAGAAAATAGTCAGTCTGCATGGATAAGCATGCTAACGCAATCCTTCTAGACGGACGTCGTGTATGTTTTCATACCCCAAGCCCCCCCCCCCGGGACATGCCTGGTTTAATTTCTGGTTGTGGTTGCATTTCAGAAAATGGCCCATCTTACACTGCAGCAGCGACGGATACTTGGCAATCTTTTGCTGCAAGCTCGGGAGGATGCTGAACAAGAAATGTATCTACTCGCACTAGCTGCATATTATGTGTATCAATATCCGCGTCATCGGCAACGCCTGAGACGTCAGAAGTGGATGAAGAATTGGCTCATATCTCGACCTCTTCATGGGCAATATGAGGTGTTGTTGACCCAGCTATCTCAAGAAGATCCTTGCTCGTTCAACAATTTCACTAGAGTTCCTCAAGATTTATTTCGGGAAATACTGGGTCGCATAGAGAATGACATTCAACGCCGAACCACCTCCTTTCGGTACGCCCTGCCAGCTGGACTCAAATTAGCGTGCACTCTGAGGTACTTGGCCACTGGGGATAGCTATATGTCTTTGGCTTATAGCTTCAGAGTCTCCCAACCAGCTATATCCTTATTTGTGCCTGAAGTGTGTGAGGCAATTGTGCAACATTTCTGGAATGATACTATCCAAACTCCTGGAAATGAACAAGATTGGATGCAAATTGCCAATGCATTCAAGCAACGGTGGCAATTGCCTCACACACTTGGTGCTATAGATGGCAAGCATGTGAGAATTAAATGTCCAGCCAATAGTGGGAGTGTCTTCTTCAATTACAAGCACTTCTACTCAATCGTGTTAATGGGATTGGTAGATAGCAATTACTGCTTCAGGTGGCTGGATGTAGGATGTAGTGGCAGCTGTTCTGATGCCCAAATCTTCAAGCACAGTAATCTACGAGCCGCAATCGAGAATGGAACGGCTAATTTCCCTGCCGCGTCTCCATTACCAGGAGATAATGAGCTCATGCCCTATTTCATCATAGGGGATGATGCTTTCCCTCTCCGGAAATGGTTGATGAAGCCGATCCCGGGTAAATTGCTCAATAACCAAGAGAAAATCTATAATTATAGAATATCTCGGGCGAGACGTGTTGTCGAGAATGCTTTTGGTATTCTCGTCAACCGTTTCAGATGTCTGCATACATGTCTCCAACAGAATCTGGAAAGTGTCCGTGTAATAGTACTGTGCTGCACAGTCTTACATAACTTCATGCGTCTGCGCGCACCCGGTCTCCATAATATTATGTTGGACATGCCAGGCGCACAGGGAGCAGTGATACCTGGTCAATGGCGTAATGGCTTGGACTGGGCAGATGTGGTTAATGTCAGAGGTCACAACATCGACTACAAAGATGCGAAGAGACAGAGATTGACATTAGAGAAGTATTTCTCATCAAATGTAGGGAGTGTACCCTGGCAAAATCAAATGATCTGAAGAAGCGTGCTATGTTCTCCCACGCAGGCAGCTCCGAGAGAACGTTTTCTGTTTCCATGGAAAATCAACATGTATTGTAAAAATAAACTTTATTCAACATGTTTCGTTAAATAAACAAGAACAATGCAAACATATTTGAACATGAATTACAAGACACCAAAAATATTGTTTGGGCCTGAGTAAGTCTGTTTGTACAAGCCGTGAGAGACTGTTGTCTGATGGCTTTTATTACACTAGTACCTGATTGACTGATCGATGGTTATGGAGTCATATATGATTGAGATGTGTGGATCTATGTGTAACACACCATTTGTGTGGGGTGTGGTTGTCACGATAAGTAATCTACAAACTATGTGTTGATTCCCTGTGCTCTGTGACAACCCTGTGGTAAGTTTTGTGTTCTGGGGGGGGGGGGGGGGACTGTGTATATATTTGTCAGGCCGAATTGGTGTGAGGATGTACTGACTGCAGTGTTCTCCTAATCCCCGAACTGGTACCGAATGAGCAACACTCGTTGATTTAGCATTGGAAATGAGAGATTACTACTTTTAAAAAATACCTGTGGAATCTAAATTGGATGAATAGTTAAGCTGTGTTGAGGTGTGCTCGTAATCGATCTGTAGAGACAAATATTCTTGTCTTCGCAATTGAAGAACCACTGGCCATAGTATTATGATTACATGTGACACATTAAATTAAATTGAAACTAGTATTTCCAAATCAAATTATCAATGAAAAGAATAATAACCTAGGCTTGTGACAGATCTTCTGTCGCAATTATGAAAAAAGCAACTAATGGCATAAATACATCTTGATATCGGAGAGGGTGGGCGTTGATCACTGAAAATAAGCCTAGCCATGAAATGCAACTGATTGCCATTGTCTGCCATAGAACTTTAAAGAAAAGATACAATTACAACTGATCTCGTTAGAAATATTCATGAACTTGAAATTAGATGATGTGACACTCAATATTTCTACTAATACACCATTGATTTGAATATTCACCTTTCCGAAATCGATATAAAGTGTTATGCATCAACACTTTTGTCAATCACACAAATGTTCCTCTATCAGAGTGTCTCAGGCCATATTCTGCTAACTTAGTTAATTGCCAAGGCAATATTGAACACCAAGATTGTAAAAAAACTTTGTTGACAATAATTTCACATAAGATAATGCTCCTTTTTTCGGGTCGAAATGGAAAAAGGAACTTGAATGAGAAAAGTGGAACATACAAATAGTCAGACAAGGTGTGGTTGTCATATTCTATGCTATGCAGACTTGTCTTTCTCTCATGTATTTAAAATCATCTCTGCTGTCCCACCACTAGGGGTTTCTCCAATAAACTTCCGGGGCAAAACAAAAAACAAAGGATCACCATTAAACGTCTAGCGTAATGATTCTTGGTACCCAAATCATATATCCGATGGTACATTGTTACAATGAAGATATGTCACGTGTATCCTGATCAATATTTGAGATATGCATATGTCCCACTAATTAGACCTGCTCACTTATTTACGAGCCTGAGATTGGGAATAATTCGTCCTTCAGATAAATTTGTGAGACTGTGACTGTCCTAACCATAATTATTTGGGAAGCATATACCATAATGAAATCATCATCATCAATAAATCAGTGCGAAACCAGTTTCATAACAGAGATCCGATCAGGGCTCAATCGCAGTCCAACTTGTTCACTCTCAAAGAAAAAAAGGCACGCCTTGGTGCTGATAATCAATCACAACCTAACCCAAAAAGAATAAATTACATTATAAAAGATGTAGGATTGGGACAATATTGAATTGCAGGAAGGGTGTTGATTTTAAACCAAACCTGCCATGTGCATGAGAGATGTGCGAACTGACATCAGAGAGATGCGTCATCCCCCCTTGTGTGACTTTTCAGACTTAAACGCATCGTTTTTGTAAGAAGCGTGTTGACAAAATAGCAAAACTTCCATTGTAAATTCATATCGATTCCAAAATGAACTGTTGGTTCAGAAAGTGAGAAGACAACCCGTGACGGCTGATATATCAGCCCGCTCGATTCAGACATGATCCATCAGCACAACATTTGTAATTACATTACTGGACAAAGATTCCTTAAGGTGGTGTAAGACACATGATAGCTACATGTCGACACCGCGCCAGGCCTGAGACTTAGTTTAAATTAGGGGGATTAATAGGTAGGATGACTTGAGTGCCAGCAAGTGACCACAGTAATTAGACACAGCCATCTTGACCTCAGGAAAATTATTCATCCAATAGAAATGTGGACATCTACTCACTGATATACGTACTGGGGACATTATTTCGATGGCCACAGACACATCTAACTACACATTGTAATTACTGATGATACCCTTCTGGAGAGATTGATGCACTGATTCTTGATGTGTGCTAGAATCTACCTTTCAGTTAGTAACGATCGGGCTTGCTGAAAGTGCGTATTGCACGCACTTGTTTGACGATATACACAATCCAAAGATCAACCAAAGGCGTTGTGCATGTACATCCTATGAAATGTTCCGGGAAATCTAGGGGGCAGATTAATACCTGTGCTTCTATATTTGTTGTAAATGCCTGCTCCCTGACAGGCAGATATACATTGACATTGATTCAATTTGCAAATACCTCTGTCTTCAATTAAACTAACTCTGATTTATCGCACACACCCAAAAAGGATAGATAGGCTGAGAGCGGCCTCCCCCACACAACAGCAGAGAATATCATCAAAATGTCACGCGGTCATTCACAGTCTAGATTGTGGTCATGACCAACTGGATTTATGTACACGCTCCATCACACTCTCACCCCAAAAGGCACTTATGATTAAATTACCACACAAACGAATCCAGTCTCTCGTTTCTTCAAAATTTGGGCCAATGTGGCGGGCATAACTAGGAGCCTGCAGAGAAGCTTGGCGTGACAGATTCTAGGTCAAATCACTATCCAGATTGAAGCGCATCAAATCTGGATGTGGATTTGTTTCGGTAGATTGCGAGGCTGGATTCATTTGCTTGGAGGGAATGACATTGTTGTTTGGAGCAGTGTTGGTAATCTGGGTCGTTGTGATGGGAATTTGATACAGGTTAATATCCCAGTTGGAGCATCCCGCAGCGTCTTGCACGTTTTGGGTCAGTGTCATGTTCTCATTTAGCATATTAGGAACACTCGGAGCAGGTTTCGACCATGTGTGGACATTGGTGGCTGGAGTGGGAAGGTTGATCATTTCTTGGTTATCCATGTTAACAACGGTCTTGGGCGTATTGTCAGTGTTGTGCCTGGGAGGATCACAGTTGGCAGCTGGTGCATTTGTCGTTGAATTCCCCGCAAGAATGTTTTCACGTGATTTTAGTTTCTCACTTTCTGCCAGAAAGTATCGTAGACGCTTGAAACACTCGTACTCAAACATCTCCCACAAGCTGTCGTGTATGTCGTGGATGCTGCCCTGCATCCACGCAAGGAAGCCGTCTCTCCGGTTGTTAGGTGTTGCAAGTTTGCCCACACATCCGCTGAGATCTGTCTTGTTGGTGGATGCCTCCGAGATTTTCGATATCATGGCATTCATGAACTGCTCCGGCAGATTCTCTTTTTTGCGACGCTTCCTGCAAACATATACATGGCAATGTAGGGTAATAAAATGGCAATACCGATTATGTTGATTGGTCTCGTCTGCATGTTACATGTATCAATGACAGGAGGGATAATAGAGGCAGTAGCATGGGCATTGATCAATGGTTCACAACTTAAGGACATTGGTTGCTTGAGGTGACTTCACCAAGCGTGCAAGACAGACAACCAATCGATGCCATTGGGTTGTGCCTCATTGTTCGCTGCCTTAGTTTATCTCTGTGACCAACTTGTGGGGGCAGGTCAGTAAGTATGCCACGACAAATCGATTGTAGCTGGAATAAGTGTAAGAAAATACTCAATCCATCTATGCCAAGGCACTGGTGGTAAGTGTAGTCCGGTAATGTACCTGTACCCTGGTCCAAATTCATTTGCATCAGTGCATTATTGCGAGCAAGTCCAGTACATATTGCCATTGATATACGAGATGCAACATGATCACAAGGCCAAATAATGTCGAGGGCATTCTTCATAATTCCGGACTAAAAGTGCATATTGGGCAGAGATCTCTTCTAGGGATTAGAGACATGATACGCATAAAGACATGTTGCTGTTGCTTCCTTCCTGTTTTTAAAAAAAAAAAAATGGAATCCAGCCACATGAGTGATTCATTTTCTAGGAAGCCTGAATTAGCCCGCATTCCGAAACGCGCGGAGAGAACCCGGCAGGAGAAGTCGCAAATAGTGGTATCTCCTTAGTAGCAATTATATGTACAGCATTGGATGGCACATTTTGTCCTGTATGCGAATTTCGCAAGTCATTCTCTTGTGGAGACTGTTTATTTGTACATTTATATATACCAAAGGGTGTAACATTGTTGGAGGGTGCAATTGTCTATAGGATCGTGTCTTTTATGGCATGAATGATAGACAAGCACTAATACATAATATGCCTATGTCTAATGTATGCATTGCCACCCAATGTCCAATTTTTGGAGACACTCCAATAAACTTCCAATTCAACTGCATTGTGAGTTATGTGATGCTTGGGAAATACTTACCCTATCATGGGATCCGTGTTGGCAGATGGCGTCACTTTGGAGGGGATGCTTTCAGTGGGAGCCGAATTGTCAGGTACCATTGGTTGGCTGTCTCCATCAGAATCCGATAATGTGACAGGTTCACGAGCATTTTCACCCAGAGATTGCGATCTGCGGGCAGGCCTGGCTGTGATATTCTCCTGAGCAGCCTACAACAAACACAATATTTGTAAGAGAGAGAGCTTGCCAGCATGCCGAAAAACCTTCACAGCACTCATTCCACACCAGATGAAACAATAATATCTACTCGCAATAATTAGTGCAGTCCTCTCCGTCCAGAGGACGAGTCCACATACGAATACCCAGTACGAGATTGACGTCATGGGGAGACCTAGCCCAGCATTAGGCCATGCTCAATACATCTCAGTCTGAGTTATGGATGGCAATCTTAGCTGTCGTGCTCGACAATTCTAACTCAGTATTGCTAAGTGAGCACTACAAAGCCGGGGCTATTCCTGGGGTCAACTACTCTTTAGCCAATTTGGCTAAACAAATGAGACAAATGTTAGAGCAACAGGCTCTGTGTACGCAAAGACTCATATATCTCACACCGGCGCAAAATATGAAATGTGGAGATAAGTATTAATTTATCATTTGAACCACGATATATGATATACAAACAAGTAGGATCATTCAGACTTTGTTCCAAAAATGAAACAAACAGGAAGGCTGCTAGGTTTCCATTGGAAGACGTTGAGTAAAAATGAGCGAATAAGAGTGATTATGTTAATTCAATCATGCACTGAGGCCAAAATTGTCTAGTCAAATTTGGTTGATTGGGGACACCAGCTGGAATTGGTTCGCAGCCAAATTCATCCTGATGTAGCCACCGGCTAAAGTAGCTATCTTTAACCCTACTCCAGAAAGCAATTGGATAATCTGTTTGTTGCTACATCTAATGCTTAGTTGTAACTTACCTGTTGAACAGAATTGTGTCCGATCCGGAGGATATGTTCTTCTAGAAAACCAAATATCTGGACTATTCGGTTTTCGCGATCAGTTAATGAGCGTGACCCAGCCCCCGATGGGGGTAGCTTGGTGGCTTTTGACAGCGTAGTTCTCATGCTGGCGTACCAGCGCTTTAGATCGCTCACTACAACAGAGATACATTTATCTTTGTAATTTATCAACTATGCAATACCAATCAAATAAATACCTATCTGCTTATTCGAAGGTAGATACATATCGTGCAGCTGGACATGTACCATACTACGCCCGTTCGAACACATTGATGTCTTAATATTTTATTCACGACACTGATGTGGCAACAGGAAGGTTTGCTTGGACTAGTGACTGGCATTCCTGGCTGGAACCAGAGACAGTCCGATACGAGTAATCAAAATGTGCGTTCACTATCATATTGCAGCTCTTTTGATACAGAATAAATCGTGAATATTTTTGACAAGTGTCCAAATCATATTTGACATGTCAGCTTGCTGTGGATTCACCTAGTTCACGCACATAGTTTTACGCATTTACATACATTCTTTTTCAATCTCTGACTATACAACTTGTGTCTTCCTGAGACGTTGAAACCTGACTAAAGAGAACCCATAAATAAATTTGAGGAAGATGTTCAATCAAGGGTCATTCCATGGTATTCGGGACAATAACCTTCAACTTTTATATCGGACCAAATGCTTGTATCAAACTTTGCTTCAGTGCTGAACAAGTTTGAGCATCAGGATATGGTCTTATTTGTTCAAAATATTTTCTAACCTGTCCGAAAGGTGCATTTCTGGGTCAATTTCTTCATTTTGGGCCGTCATGGCCGGACCAAATTCAAATTGTCACAACTTTGAAACGGCTGGAAGTAACTGCCTCAAATTTTGGGTGTGAATTTCTTGTCACAAAAGCTGTATGACAACTCAACTCTGCTATCTCCACTTAAAAAAATATTTGCCCCAATTTGGACAAAAATCTCAAAATTTGTCCGTCCATGACGGCCAACTAGAACAAGTTTTGTTCCGGCCATCAATTATCCTCTTTTTTTCACCAAAAATTATATTCTCTTCACAAATACATGGGGAATGATGACAATGTTGGATTTAGACCAGCAAAATTAAGCTGACGCTTTTTATGGATGCTCCAAAATGTGTCCGTCCGTGACGTCACGGACGGACATTGCTTTGAGTGTCCGTCCGTGACAGTCCAATTTCACACTTTTGGAGTTTATTTCTTTTGATTTTCAAGAAAATCTCCTTTCAGGGTGTATAAGACATAGAGTAAGGTATTTTGTGAAGGTATCTGCACTCATCTGTCACATAAAACTGAATATATATATATTTTCTTTTTTCTCAATGTACATCAAACCCTTTGGACAAGTCATTCTGTGGTATTGGACAAGCACCTTCAACTTTTATATTGAACAAAT
>JAUOBU010191053.1:2411-12519 GCA_032360585.1 Nereis procera | reverse complement strand
CACCAGCACCACCACCAGCACCACCACCAACACCACCAGCACCACCATCACTACGGAAACAACGCAAACATAGACAACAACCATCACCAAATGGTATATAACAAACACGGCCTAAAATCCATGGTAGTAGTGAGTGTGATGCCAGTAGATACCACTGGGTAGTATGTTCCAAGTAGTGATGCTATCCCAGATAAGCTCATATCTGCTCCAACTGAGCATACCCTTGATCACGACTCACACGTCAGGTCGCAGGTGCGAGTGGCATGTTGTTGGAGTTCTTCATAAACACTGTCACCCCCTCCCCTCACGCACAACCACTCACGGTACGCGCCGTCTGTTGTGTCTTCATCAACACCCTGCCGAATATCGACAGACCTGTCACTCAGGCCACTCGACGTCTCATAGACGTACCATTCATTTCTAATCACTTACCCTCCTAAGTTGGTTTCCCACGTCAAGCACCAGCCTCCGAATGTCATTGCTCTATCAGACCCGAATGGACAACGACGATCGAGATGCCGCTCACCGTTGGATGTAGATTGCCAGGAATCAGAGTGAATTCTTTCACGACCTGAACATCAGTTTCCATCCATGTTGCTATTTCATCGATTCACTAATGAGCTCTAAACTCAATTCAAATGGGATCATTATGAGCATTCCGACTGGTCCTGAAAGACACAATATCTAAAGGTGATTTGGTGGGTGTTCTTGTAGTGACCGCGGTCCTATTATCCAGAGAAGGCGATTGTTGCTAGTCATTTTATCGCCCATTGATTGCGCCACGAATTCCGAGAGCAAATCGGATGAAAATCGATGTGAATATTGATAAGTCAAGTTATGACGTCATGTGGTGGTCATCGCTTACAGATTAGCCAGTCAGATCTGCAATCCACGCTCGTAATCTACTTGTCCCATATCTCTGGCTCACATATTAACCCATGGACTACTTGGTGAATTTCCATCCTTGTGGCTGTTCCCTCAAATCCCGGCTCACGCTAGTAGCCACATGGTGAGATCTTATTCCATACTGCAGTTTGGCGTTCATCTCATTCAAATCGACCATTGGGAGCCTTCTAATTAGGCTTTGGAAAACCCAATATCCAAGGGCGATTTGAGGGTTACAGTAGTGAAAGGGTTGAAACTCTTGCCTTGCCAATCCCAAATATTCTCTTTATCCAGAGACAAATCAGCAGCCTCTCCCATCTCATGATTGATTATATTATATTATATTATATTATATTATATTATATTATATTATATTATATTATATTATATTATATATTATATTTTATTTTATTTTATTATATATTATATTATATTATATTTTATATCATATTATATCATATTATATCATATTATATATATATATATATATGCGGAATGAATTACGGAATAATCTCGATAGAAATCGATCAATTCAGTAGATGGATTACTCGACACTTATGACATCAAATATTCAACGATTCATTAGTCAGGACAAGAAACCGGCCAGTGCGCACGCACGTTGTCAAGGAGATTATATAGCCATTGCCAGGTTATTCTCTAATCGGATTGTAATCATGCCTTCGTTAGGAGAGAGCAATCTCGCCAGGAGGCAATGGAGCATAAACAGGCTCATGTCGAAGATCCTCTGCTCATATTGGGTTGAGCTATTTATAGTGATTTCCCAACCGTTGGCGTCTCTTCTGCATTGTTGCGTAGATAGCTTTGATAACGCCGGATTCATTTCACAGACATCGTGTTGGGCTCACCGACTCCAACCGAAAGTGTCACATCGATTAAGTGAGAGTTGAAGCTCGAGCTGAGTAATGCAGGCGAAGACCTCTCAACTGCATGGAACACCACCTGTTGATTTTTCCTTGTCATTCCTCGAAAAACCTTATCACATGTGATTTCTGCCAAAAAGAAGTCAGGCACTTTGCTCAATTTCTTAGCAACCTGACATACAATAAATTTAAAAAACCCATTAGTCATTCCCAGCTGATATCAGGTCACAAACCCAGTTTTGATCAGGCAGTTGAACTGCACTTGCTGTTTCTTCCCAGGATATGGTCAGGCAGCCATCTAGGAAATGTTCAGTCAGTTGAGGCAGAGGAGATAGGTAGGTGGGTAAGGAGGCGTGTGCTCGAATTAGAAGGAATAGCAGCCATGTCTGCTTGCTTTTATACCCCAGGACGAAATGCTTCTATGCCACCGAATATCGGTAAACTCTTCCGTTACAATAAACCCAAGACCTCCCTTGAATATGGTGCCTTTGAAGTCCGACCGGAATGTCTTTACGAGTCTGATTTGAATGAAACGGAAATCAAAATGTAGTAGGGAATAAGACCTGACTATGTGGCTATTTCACCAATATCCAGTTCACTAGCGTGAACTGTGAATTGATGAAATAGCCATATGGATGCAAATTGATAAAAGTGTCGAAGGGGTTAGGTTCCCACCGCTATATTCTATGGTCCACATCTCAAGAAGAATGACATATCGGCGGTATGATTGGTGTGCGCTCAATTCGTTTCAAAATGATATTTGAGGAAAAATAAGATAATCACACCAACATGAACTGTTGTTTCATCCAGCGTAATGGTAGATTTCTGTGTCGATTTCGGGGCAAATCCATTCTGAAGCTCGTGCCTGAAATGTACACATCAAAATCGATCTAGCAAAAAAAGCATATAGTTCGAATCCGCGAGTAGCTAATGAGTATTGTGGACGGGATGGGGTCATGTATTTCTCTAGCAAGCACATGACGTCCATAGGACGTCCTCGCGACGTCAATGACGTCGCGGGGCCGTCCTATCGGCGTCTTGCTGGGTTGAGGGAATCACTGCACGGATATTCACTGATGACCGGGTCGATGTGACTCTTTAATATCCGGACAGTGAGGGATCACTGCCGTTTATGAGTTCACATAAGTCGGCCCATATCTGTTCTGACAAACATATATAATCTAACGGCCAAGGCATGTAGCGGGCATTCATCTTATTCATGCAACCAAAAAAGCCAGTCAGATATACAGTCAAACCTGTCATGAGCATGACCTGGTACTGAGCATATAACTACTCTATGTACCGACTTTGAATCCCAATTTAAATCCCATTTCCGCCATGATTCACTAGTATTCAGCAAGCACCTGCTGCATGCATGTAGTTGTGATTGTGTGTATGGAGCGAGGGGGCAGGCTAACCCACTGCTATTGCTTCACAATGGTTCAGATCGGACACATCACTGGAGTAGAATACGCACACAACCATGTATCATGATAGGACAGATTAAAGTAGTCCCGACGAACCCCCGACTCGCTGATGATAGAACTTGAGCGCATGCAAGCTAGGGTCAGGGAAAAATCCCAATGTCCTGCATATTCTTCGGAATTGACCATTTTACCACGTCATAAATTTCAATCCATGCGGTTATTTGATCAATTCACCGCTCACGCTAGTGAGCTGCGAGTAGATGAAATTGCCACATGGCCGGTTCTCATTTTTACTACACTTTGGTTTTTGTTTCAATCAAATCGAGCCATCGGAAGTTTTCCAACTGGACTTGAAAGGCATACTATCGAGGGTGAGGGGATGAGATTAGGATTAAACGGGTTAAACAATACTGAGAACGTCCAGTAATGGATCTAGTCGCGTGACAAGGCGTTTCTTGCGGTTTATCGTGATGGGTCACATGACCTATATGATGGATTAATCCGCATCATCTCTGTTTGCCCCGAGGAGGAGAGTACACCCGGCCATCATTAGCAATCATCATAAATACACTCAACGTGTGACAAGATAGCAGCACAAGACGCCTGGTGATACCATGGGCGGTGTTGTACAAGGGTCTTGTTTGTTCCCTTGGATATAACATGTCGTTATCCCTTGTTGACATTTCACCAGCTGGTGGGGTCAAGCTGATCTGCGGCTATCTGCCTATGATGAGATATACAGTAAGGGTGGTGAATACCCGTTGATCCTTGAATCGTTTTACTCGCATGTATTCATTCGATCCTCAGGAAAGCTTATCGAAAATGTCTATTCAAATATGCTGGTGCATGAAAGAATGGAAAAGAAATATTTGCATCTAGGAAAGCTTGACTCTGTGAAGGGTGGCTTCGTCCAGCACACAGAACTCTGTACTAATCTCTCATCCGAGTGTCCATTTAATATATCGATAAGATCATAAACATTTGTATTCACAATTGTTATACATACCTCTTTTGAACATAATCATTATATTTTTCAGTTTCAATGCAAATGGTTGGATAACTATGATGAATAATTCATAAAAAACCAGCCATCATCGTAAGAAATTGGGAATACTGTTCACAGATTCTGGGTCATGTGTCAAAGAATTGAAGTTATATTTAGACGACATTACCAGAGCTTATGCTCTACTAAAGCTATTTTTCGTTTGGTTTCATTCAAATTAAGCCATTAGATGTCTTCCAATTGGACTTGAGAGACACAATATCCATGATTTGGGGTTCTAGTAGTGAGGGGGTCAGTGTTATCATGTAGGATTGAGGCATCACGCAGCATCCATAATAACGCTGGCCCTGCTCTAAGAAGCCAGTCAGAACGATGTCATGAATACGTCCATACAATGAACCCAGATGTACTGATGAGACTCGCCAATCCTGACTCTGATTGACGAATTCACCCACCATTCATAATCCAATCGAATATTCAGCTGATGACGGCATCTGATGTGCTGTGACAGCAGATTGAAGAAACATCCGTTTGACTACCCAGGTCCCATTTCATGGATCCATCAACCAGTTTTATGTCATGCTCAAGGATGAACGGGCCATTAAAGTCTGTCCTAAAAGATCACCCGTCACTAGGGTTGTGTCCAGGGATGTCGTAGGGAGGTCTGTGTCTCATTTGATTTTGTCAACGTCCGTGATGTTGGCACGGAGATTGCGAAGGATTTTAGTAACTCTCAGTTGATCAGTATTTCATCTTGGCTGCCCAGAATGCCTAATGATGTCCAGCTGCTGAAAGCATGGGAGGACAAACCCCCTTAATGCGCATTCGCCAACATGCACTAGAGCTGAGTCTTCACTTGTACGCAATTTGGCACATATACTTTATCAGGTAGGCGCATTTGGCATTATATGCATTCAGCTCATGACCATCGCTTGGTATTCAATGCCGCAATGGGATGAAAAAAAGAGTGGGACAAAGATTAGACAAACAGCGACATACTGACCTTACCTCCTTATGTTGCCCGTCATTCTGCCGAGCAACCCTCAACCATTTCACTACCGATTGAATTTTTACACATGTGGCTATCTCACCGATTCACAGCCCAGACGAGTGAGCTGGTAATTATTGAAATGGCCAAAATAGCCGCTGGTCAGACGTCTGTACATGGGGGCATATCACCTCAGTGTGCGGCCTCAGTGATATGCCTCAATGCCTGATCTTGTGATGATTGTACATGGGGGCATATCACCTCAGTTTGCGGCCTCCGTGATATGCCTCAATGCCTGATCTTGTGGTGATTGTACATGGGGGCATATCACCTCAGTTTGCGGCCTCCGTGATATGCTTCAATGCCTGATCTTGTGCCGATTGTACATGGGAGCAGATTTCTGTTGAGTATTGTATAGATTTCTGCTGGTTAGAATGCTTCATCACTTGCTCGAAGCAATCATGGCCAACGCAGCTTGAAGAGCACTCAGCCATCTGAACATGTTTTGTCTTGATATGGTTAGATGCTCCTGACATTGGATGTACAGGCCAATGACACAGACCGCATATATCGAAGTTGGATTCAGTATACAACCCCGATTCTAGGGCCGGTTGGATCCATTGACGCACCTCAGAGTTCCAAATCAAACAGGTGGGTATTAGGCTGGGCCAGAGCTAAGAGAAGCATGCATTGAATCTTGGATGCAAGTTCTGCAAATCGAATTCTAGCGTTTCTTGCATATCAAAGCAGGCTAGATGGTCACTACTCGCAAAGCGAATCCATTGTATGGCCACCAACAACACGAAGCCTGGTGAGTTCGACTGTAGACCAATTGTTGTTAGCAAACTTCCTCATTCCTCATTAATTTATTGACACATGTAGCCTGACTCATGTCTGGGTCATGCAATTAGTATGCTGACTAGTGATGGATGCTAGATAACAAACACCTTTGATAAGGCTAATGGATGGCCTTTGGCCAACATCAATGAGTGAATGGTGAGCAATTATTGATCAGAAACAGATTTGGCCACATAAGCTATAACCACTTTTGTGGGTATTTGGGCAACTCAGCATGTTTATGTTGGATGCATAAGGGCGAGTAATAAAGATACACCCATGAAGGTATCAGCATCATGGATGAGCCCTCAGACAGCATTCGCAAGATGGCCATAGATGCCATATGGATGCTATGCACTGTAATTTCATCATTTTATTTGCTTAGCCTTTTCATCACTAACGTGAGCTGTGAATAGATGCAATGGCCACATGGTCAGATCCTATTCCCCACTATAGTCTGTTTCTCATTCCATTCAGATCGGACAATCGGAAGTCATTCGATTGCACTTGAAAGACACGCAATCCACGGATGATTGAAGGTCAACCTAACGAAAGAGATGAATTGTCTGTTGACACGCTGTACTAGTGAACCGTATGAGAATTCAAAAGTACTCATGGTTGTAGTGAGAGGGGATGTTGCGTCCGTTTTACCAGAAAATCGTAAGCCCCGAGATAACAAATTAGGTTTTCAGAAGCTCTTAATTCGGGTGGTTTGACTGCTATGAGCTCCCAAGTCAAGATTCGGAAGCACAGAAAGTGTGGGTGAAAATGGGCCCCTAGGTATTGGTAGAGAAGGTTGATATACGAGAAGGCTTGTGATTATTAGTGATTGTGTATTCATTGCCATCACTTGTCCTACATTTTGACCAGCTTGATTTATCCAAATCGGATACCACTTCAGCAGAATCAGCGACCCTCACATCATACACACATAAATCTCTCTCTACAACTTTGTACGATTTGCCCTACTTCATTCCTGTTTTGTTTGTCCATGAATCAATATGCTCGTATTTTTGTGAATATTCGTTACCGTAAAATTAATTCTGGTTTACTCGGTGGAAGCTTTCAATTTCAAGATATCCGTAGCACGAATTAGTTGAATGTTCCACAGTCGCTGATTGTGCTGATGATAACGTCATCGTGATATGATAAATCCTTTCACCACGCCATCAGTTTTCATCCCGAATCGGAACATCAGAAGCCTACTAACTGGACTTGAAAGACACAATATCCAAGTGTGACTCAGGAGTTATGGTAGTAATCATAACGAGTCTTTATGATTACTTCTGTTCATCTTAATAATCAGGTTGGAAGAAGGCTTACAAGAAAAGATGGGTTTCCATGGTTATGGACATGTTGCCTGGTAGTGGAGTTCGTGACGAATTCCACTATCACATGAGTCTCAATGGAGTTATCAATTTCACAATTTCATCACTTTCCATCCATGTTGCTATCTCATCAATTCCCAGCTCCCATTTCTAATGCAGAAAGACCATCCCGGTGTACCTCATACGAATGGAAGTGTATTCCTCTGCCATGCCCTTGAAAGTGAAAGTCATTCACATCTATTCTGTACGGAATAACGGAAGTAGGTAGCACATCCAAAATGAAACAACTAAAACTTCATCTTCACTGATCTCCAATAATTCATCTCAAGCTAGGTCCTCTTATGGTAACCCGGCATTGATGCAGTATCCGTTTGATCCACAGTTGCAGAGCTCTGTCCATTTATTTGTTCATATATGTAAATCTAATGCTTTCACGGCCTCATCGATTTCCATTTACGTGGGTACTTCATCTATTCACAGCTCACGCTGATGAAATAGCCACATAGCCACATAGCCAGATCGTATCCCCTACTACACTCTGCTGTTTTGTCTTATTCAAATCGGACCGTTTGACGCCTTCTAATCGGACATGAAAGAAACAATATCTGAAGGTGATTTTAGAGTTATGGTATTGAAAGAGCTAATTGAAATACATCATATTGATACACAACATATTTAGGGTTTAGACCAGAGGGAATACAGAATATTCTCTGACAGGTACGTCGAAACATTTGGTACTCTTCGGCCACACTTGAAATAAAAAACTTCTATCTGAGAGCTCGAACAAGAAATAGTGTGCCACCCGTATCTCGTGACTAGCCAAGCAAACAGACAGCTTCTCATTCTG
The DNA here is from genome assembly GCA_032360585.1 of Nereis procera. Lineage (NCBI taxonomy): Eukaryota > Metazoa > Annelida > Polychaeta > Phyllodocida > Nereididae > Nereis > Nereis procera. The sequence goes on along the minus strand of JAUOBU010191053.1, from coordinate 4,323 downwards.
TTGCCACCTGAACCTTTCCTCTTGTTTTTATTGTATTATCATAGATCCATCAGACGCCGAAATAAGGTTTTTGTCTGGTCTCCCCGGTCTTTTGATCCTGTTTGAGCATGAATTACAGCTTGACTGGATTCTAGAAGAGCTCAAATAAAGTTTTTTTGTCTGCCACTATGATGGTCTCAGTACCATTCTGATGGTTTTGAGTGCAAAGCAGAACATCACACATTGGTTATCTATTTGACTGATAATCATTTCAAATATCGCCTAACGACCAGGGCTAATATGAATGATACTTCTTATTCATCCTGTTTCTTGTCCACCTCTGTAGGAGTCTGAGCACCATTTTGATGTTTTTAAGTGACAGACAGAAAATATCACATTCGTTCTTGATTTGAATAATGATAATCTCAAATGCTACATATGGAGCTATATAAATGACACTTTTTGTACTTTTACATGTAATATTTCTATATGGTTCGTAGGAACATTTGATCATCCTAATAACGCTGGATATGAAAAGGATTTAGCAATCAGCAATATTTGTGAAGTCTCCTTCGCACGATATTGTCGTTGTCGTCAATCCCAGTCCCTGTCCCTCTCTCAGAGAGTGAGTGAGAGAGAGAGAGAGAAAGAGAGAGATGAGAGGAGAGGAGAGGAGAGGAGAGGAGAGGAGAGGAGAGGAGAGGAGAGGAGAGGAGAGGAGAGGAGAGGACAGACAGACAGACAGACAGACAGACAGACAGTCATTTGGAGACCATATTCTGATAACAACAAACTGGATTGGAAGCAAGCTAGGAAAATGTTTTTCGTTTCATTTCTTCTTTTGGAGATTCAATCAATATTTCGGAGAACAGCCGCAACATGATTGATTCACAGTTTGACACACGACCGGTCATCAAAATAAGATGTCTAGTCAGCAGCACTGAATGAAGATGCACAAGATTCATATCCTTCGGAACAATCTAATTTCACTTTAATCCGAAAACAGATATATGTCTTTTATCTTGTTTCATTCACTACAAACTCTGTCGGTACATGAAACGTTTAAGATAAATATACAATATCAGCAGTGCAATTCAGAGATGTTCAACATAGTTGAATAATCAATGGAGATATGATAATTTGCCACTGACAAGGACATGCATGCATCGGGCATAACAATTCGTCCATGAAGGATTATTGTAATCAAAACGAGGATAGGTAAAATTGAAGGTGTGGTATGACTTCTGTGACCAGGTGCCTTCACATCGTTTCTCCTCACTGGTTAGGATATTCCCAACTTGGGCTACTATTTCAACGAGCTTCATCAGGCAAAGCGGTCTCTTTTGCCGATATGAATTATCAATTGCTATATGATCTAGCCAGAACACTCGAGAAATGTGACATGCGCTGCATTGACGCAGGCCATAGACACATTGAAAAAAAGGCGACTGTCTGTCTGTAGCAACTCAGCGTGCCCAACCATATGCAGTGCCTTCATCTACAGCCCAATGCATCCCACCTACCACATCTGTTATCTGCAGCATGGTGAACCAAAGCTCAACTTCAACTTGGCTGACATCATTTGCACTCCCGCCCTCAAGTTCATGTTTGTGTTCCAAATATGCAGTGAGCCACATCAACTTTGTCTCATCCGTTTCTTCGAAATCAGGATAGAAATCAGCTGCAATATAGCCACATGTCATCAATACGAAATTAATAGATTATTGACATGTTGACATGTTCTTTCAAGTTGCTCTAAGATGAGAACTTCATGCTTTCTTAGTCACAACCCCCGGAAATTGACTGTGGTCATGCGCACACTGTAGATTTTAGAAGGTTTTCTCTAAGAGCCAGTTCGGAAGCCTCCGGTATCCAAAGGGTTGGAAATAAGCCTAGTCTCCCTAGGTGTGTTGGGGGGGGGGGGGGGGGGGGG
>JAUOBU010189942.1:0-12550 GCA_032360585.1 Nereis procera | reverse complement strand
GGGCAAAGGACGGAGACGAAAAGGACTACAATAACGCTATGAAGGACTTTAATAAGGCTATAGAACTTGACCCAAACTACGCCGCAGCGTACAATAACAGGGGGAATGCTTATAGTAATAAATGGGCAAAGGACGGAGACGAAAAGGACTACAATAACGCTATAAGAGACTATAACACAGCTATAGAACTTGACCCAAACTACGCCGCAGCGTACTATAACAGGGGAGCTGCTTACTATAATAAATGGGAAAAGGACGGAGACGAAAAGGACTACAATAACGCTATGAAGGACTTTAATAAGGCTATAGAACTTGACCCAAACAACGCCACAGCGTACTATAACAGGGGAGCTGCTTATAGTAATAAATGGGCAAAGGACGGAGACGAAAAGGACTACAATAACGCTATGAAGGACTTTAATAAGGCTATAGAACTTGACCCAAACGACGCCGCAGCGTACAATAACAGGGGGTTTGCTTACTATAATAAATGGAAAACGGACGGAGACGAAAAGGACTACAATAACGCTATGAAGGACTGTAATAAGGCTATAGAACTTGACCCAAACTACGCCAATATGTACAATAACAGGGGAGCTGCTTACTATAATAAATGGAAAACGGACGGAGACGAAGAGGACTATAATAACGCTGTAAAAGACTATAGAAGGGCTACAGAACTCGACCCAAACAACGCCACAGCGTACTATAACTTAGGACTTGCCTATCTACTCAATAAAAGAGAAGATGAGGGTATAAACAATCTAAAGAAAGCACAAACACTTAAATACGATGTAGAAAAAGCCCTAAAAACGGAGGATAAAGTATTACTAGAAAGACTAAAAAAACTAAACAAAAACATAAAAAATAAAATACAAAAGGAACTAAAAATAGACATCGATAAACTATAAGAAAAGAACAAATAAAAAAAACAGCGTTGAAACTAGCACATAATAGATTAAGAAACTAAATATGAGTTCATTAAGGATAGGCTCGCCAACTACTCAATCTCGCCAACGAGAATGAAACCACCACCACTCCTCAGGCTTATCCCTAACTACCCCCTCCAAAAATAAAGTGAACGACTCCGTACTCCTAAACACAAAATCATCATAAGATAAATTAGAAAAATAATCCATCTCCTCAAAAGAAACCCTATGTGTGAGTAAATCCGCATTCCTCTCTATCCAAGCAAACATAATTGGAGCTCCAGTCCTGTACGATAATAACGCAGGACCCCTCGCAGTCGATACCCTCTTACCGAAAAATGAAACATCTATGCCATTTACAGCCTGATGCTGATCCATTAACAATATTAATATCTCATTCCTAGCTAAAACATCTAGCCCCCTGTAGTACACCTCATCCCTAGAGATTAAACCAGATGAATAAGAAAGCCTATTAGCATTAACATAATTATTAAGATAACTATTGTCTAAAGGACGATAGACCACATTCACAGGGTAACCCAAACTCGCTACCGCCTTACCTAAATATTCCCAATTACCATAATGTCCTGAAACCAATACCACTCCCCTACCCCGGGACATAAGCTCCTTGATGACATTAATACTATAATCAGAAAAAGAAATACGGGCATCAAAATCTAAACCAGCAAGCTTGGGAAAAGTAACCATCTCAAAAAGTGAATAGAATGAATGAACAAATACAGACCTCGATAACGACCTAAGACCAACAGCACCAACTCCAAAGGCAATCTCAAGCCTCGAAAGTAAAGTACGCTTAAACGAAATAGGAAAAATAAAATAAACAAAATTAGCAAACAAAAATGCTAACTTATAAAAAAGAAATACGGGCAATAAAGACAACAGAAACTTTAAACAAATTACAAAATAATACTCAAATAACGACGATATCTTAGCCTTTGACATATTATTTATAGCTCACCATTTTTAAAGAATATATATTTAACTTCAAGAAAGTATATATTTTATTAGGGCGACGAACACAAGATAATCCCAAAAAACTACAATAAGGAAAGTAATGGCAAATAACAAAAAAGAAAAACAACCCATAAATAAACAGCTTTGGCTCGCTGCCGCCAAACTCCGTAAAAATATAGATGCCGCCGAATACAAACATATTATATTAGGACTTGTATTCCTAAAATATATCTCCGTTAGCTTTGAAAAACATTATAAAAAACTTCAAGAAGAAACTCTCGCAGACCCTGAAGACATACAACAATATACACAAAATAATATCTTCTTTGTCCCCAAACCTGCAAGATGGAGAAAAATACAATCTAAAACAATACAAACTGACATTGGGAAGTATATCAATTATGCAATGATACGGATTGAAGAAGAAAATACATCTTTAAAAAATGTTTTGCCAAAAGTCTATGAAAGAGAAAACTTAGATAAAGCAACACTTGCTGGGCTTATTAGCCTGATTGATAACATTGAGATGGATAAAGCAAAAAAACGAAATGGAGACATCCTTGGAGGCGTCTTTGAGTACTTCCTTGGCGAGTTCGCTATAGCAGAAGGGAAGAAAGGTGGACAGTTTTATACACCACTTTCTGTGGTTGTCTTGCTTGTTAAAATGATAGAACCCTACAAAGGACGGGTGTTTGACCCCTGCTGTGGATCAGGGGGTATGTTCGTACAATCTGAAAAGTTTATAAAAAAACACCAAGGTAAAGTAAAGGATATTTCAATCTATGGACAGGAAAGCAATCTAACAACATGGAGACTATCAAAGATGAACCTTGCAATCCGCCATATTGATAGCAGTAATGTTAAATGGAATAATGAAGGTTCATTTCTAAATAATGTGCATAAAGGTTTAAAAGCAGATTATATTATCGCTAACCCCCCTTTCAACCAAAGCGACTGGGACGCTAAAAAACTACAAGGTGATGCCCGCTGGGAATATGGCAAGCCATCTACTAACAATGCCAACTATGGATGGATACAACATTTTCTTTACCATCTAACACCAAATGGAGGGATTGCTGGTTTCGTTATGGCTAAGGGAGCTTTAAGCTCTAAAACAAATTCTGAAGATACAATAAGAAAAGCTATTATAAAAGCAGGGTTAGTAGATTGCATTGTAAACCTGCCCGCAAAGCTATTTCTTAACACACAGATAGCCGCCTCCTTATGGTTCTTGAAAAGAGGAAAAACTTATCGTAATGACGAAATACTTTTCATCGATGCAAGAAATCTTGGATGTCTTATCAACCGACGGACAAGAAAACTATCCGATGAAGATATAAGTAAGATTTCTGATGTCTATCACCGGTGGAGAAATAAAAATAGCGACTATGAAGATATTACTGGCTTTTGCAAGTCTGCAAGTATATCTGAAGTTAAGAAAAACGACTATATTTTAAGCCCAGGACGCTATGTTGGAATGGCAAAAAAAGAAGATGACCTCGGTTTTAAGGAACGACTTACAAGATTAAAAGCCGAATTCGTAGAACAATTGAAAGAAGAAGAAAGACTAAATACCGTTATTCTTGAACAATTGGGAAAGATAAAGATATTGTAAGCTCTATCATCAACTAAAGAAAGATTTATAAAGTGTTAGAAATGGCAAAGCACAATATGAAATATGGACTATCAGAAGAACAGCTAGGAGAAATTGTAAATAAAATAAAAAGCCATAAAGAAATAGAAGAAGCCGTACTCTTTGGCTCAAGAGCAATTGATACATACAAAGAAGCTTCAGATATAGATATTGCCTTAAAAGGAAAGGAAATTAGTTCTGCTTTGGCGGCAAAGTTAAACGACTATTTTGAAGAGGAGAGCTATCTACCCTTCTTCCTTGATTTCCTCTCCTACTCTGACATTAGCAACAAAGAGCTAAAAAAAGAGATAGATACTCGAGGGATAGTAATCTTTAGTAATAATACCATTCCGAATGGATGGAGAAGAACCACCCTCGGGGAAATTGCAGAGATTAATATGGGACAATCCCCCAAATCTATATTTTACAATAAAGAAAATATGGGCTTACCGTTCTTGCAGGGCAGCAAGACTTTTGGCTTGAAATATCCAAGCTTAGACACCTACTGCACTAAGCCAACAAAAGTTGCACGGAAAGGAGAAGTTTTATTTAGTGTCCGTGCACCCGTTGGAGATATCAATATTGCGAGTACTGACCTATGTATTGGTCGCGGATTAGCCTCTTTTAATTCTAAACAAAATACCAATATATTCTTATACTTCTTACTACATCACATAAAAGATAAAATAGTAAATGTTGAGAATGGAAGCGTTTTCGGTTCCGTTGGCAAAAATGATTTATCAATGAGAGAGATACTCCTCCCGCCCCTGTCAGAGCAGAAGGCAATTGCAGAGGTATTATCAAGCCTTGACGATAAAATAGAACTACTACATAGACAAAATAAAACACTTGAAGATATAGCCCAAACAATCTTTCAGGAACGGTGTATTAAGGAGACAGATGAAAAATGGAAGACTGGAAAACTCGGGGATATAGCAGATATTGCAAGTGGCAAAAGATTAAAAAAGAATGAATACAAAACAAAAGGTGAATACCCCATATTAGGTGCTAACGGTGAAATTGCTCGGGCAGATGGCTATTTACTTGATGAGAGAGTAATTTATACAGGAAGAGTTGGAACATTAGGGAATGTCTTTATTTCTAATACAAAAGTATGGATAACTGATAATACTCTAATTATAAAACCAATAAAAGAATATTTTTACTTTACATATTTCTTGCTTAAAACTTTGAATTTAAAAAGTATGAATGTTGGAAGTACACAGCCTCTAATAAGACAATCAGACTTGCAAAGCCTTGAAATAACCTTACCTGAAAAAAGTATTATACAAGAATACAAAAAGCAAACGGAGAATATATTTACAAAAATTGACCATAATCAATCCCAAATCTATACCCTTGGCAAACTGCGAGATACAATCCTACCTAAACTTATGCGAGGAAAACTTAGAGTAGTATAGGGAACGGCAAAAGAAGAGGAAGAGGAAGAGGAAGAAAAACGATAAATAGGGGCTTTTTTGAAAGGATATGCCGCAGCATAGAGCCTTGCGTAGAAAAACCCCAAAAACTACTTATTATAGTATTTTCCTTTCATTTCAAGACACAGTACACTATACCCCAAGAATAGTATATACTTTATAGAAAGTCAAGCAAAAAGCTAATAAATAAAAATACACACATAGAAAAGCTTTATAAAAAAAACTATGTTTATAATATTTTGCTTTTATTTTAAGATGCTGTACTGTATACTTATATATATAATATAAAATTATGGAGAATCAGATGGGAACTAATTACTTAATAAGAGTACTGGGAATAGACCTTGGCGTCGCTTCCATCGGCTGGAGCCTAATAGAAAAAGACGAGGAAAGTAAAACCCCAGAAGACAATAAGTCCAACATTATAAAATCAGGAGTGAGAATATTTACCAAACCCGAAGACCGTAGCGGAAACCTACTCTCAGCCCATAGAAGAGCCGCAAGAGGACAGAGAAGAGTAATAAACCGTAAGTCCTCTAGAATAAAACAAATTAGAAGACTACTAATAAAAGAAAAAATCATAACAAAAGACGAACTACATTCCCTCTTTAGTGAAAAACATCAATTCGATGTCTGGGAGTTAAGAAAGAAAGCCTTAAACCGTAAACTCGATAACAAAGAATGGGTAAGAGTACTACTACATATAGCAAAACGAAGAGGTTACCAATCAAACCGTAAAGCCGAAGAAAAAAAAGATAGCGATGCACAAAAAGTACTTGGAAGTATAAAACAGAATTTTGACAAAATGAAAGAAAAAAACTACGAAACTATCGGATCTATGCTATATGAAGAGAATAACAAAAATGACCCAGACAAAAGAATAAGAAGGAATAAAGCTGATAAATACGACTTCTCTATCTCAAGAGACCTTCTGCGAAATGAAATAGACATACTCTTTGAAAAACAAAAAAACTTTGAGAATCCCTACACAATTGAAAAGTTTAAAGAAAAATATAAGACAATCGCATTTGAACAAAGACCAATAAAATTTAAAGCTTCAATGGTAGGGAAATGTACCTTTGAAAAAGATGAATATCGAGCACCAAAAAGAACATATACAGCAGAAGAATATGTATTGCTCGGCAAAATACTAAACACCGACCTGATTGATAAAACTGAAAAAACACAGGAGCCAATGGGACTCTTTGATAACTTTGATATAGACAAAATATTTGCCGTCTTTAAAGAAATAAAAAAACCAAGCTACAAAACACTAAGAAAAAAATTAAAGATAAATGATAACTTCATATTTAAACAAATAAACTACTTTAAAAATCAAGAAACCATAACCAATATAAATACAAGCTCTAAAGAGTTCTTTAAAAAGGAAAACTGGTTAAACGAAGAACAAAAGAAAATTATAATGGAAAAAGTAACTTCCAAAGACATAAAGACTGGTACAGAAGAAAAGCATAAAGATGGAAGTACAAAGCTAAAAACAAAGTATCAGTACCTTTGGATAAGAAATATACTAACTATAAAAACTAATAAAGCATCTAAGAACCCGAAAAAGCAAATAGAAGAGACAGAAGCTATGGAAGTTGGACGAAGATTTAACGGCGTTAAATATAACAAAGACCCCGAAGAAAAACCATTTGAAGCTTCCCTATCTGGCTATCACGACATAAAAAATCAGCTTACAAAAGTAAGTAAAGAAATATTTGAGACAATCTTTAAGGATAGAGAGAGCTTTGACGAAATCGCAAGCATACTTACCTATAAAAAAGATGATAAGGAAATTAGGGAAGAACTTAAAGAAAAAGTCTTTACTAAGTTTGACTTTGGCGAAGGTGCAACAGCAAAAGCTATAGAAAAACTACTTGAAATATCCTTTTCAAACTTCTTAAATCTATCTCTCAAAGCTATAAACAAACTTATTCCTGAAATGAGTAAAGGATATAAATATCATGATGCAGCTAAGATTGTCTATAAACACCATTCACAAATAGGTGGAGATGAAAAGAAAGAATATCTAAGAAAACTCAACGAAAAAGAAAACCACGAAATAACAAACCCTACCGTAAAAAGAGTATTCTCACAGTTTAGAATACTTCTAAATGCTATAATAAGGCGATATGGCAGGTTAGATGCGATTCACATAGAACTTATAAGAGACCTAAAACACTCAAAAAAGAAAAGAATACAAATAGCACAAGGACAAAACGCATTCAGAGAGGATAAAGAACGAGCTATAGAACACTTTAAAGAACTCTTTAATGGGCAGGAACCTAATGGGAAAGAGATTACAAAGTTTAGATTTTATATAGAGCAACATGGAAAATGCATATATTCTGGAAAAGAAATAGATATAAATAGCCTAGCAGAAACAGAAGTTGACCACATTTTACCCTATAGCAGAACTTTCGACGACAGCCTAAACAATAAAGTACTTTGCCTCGCTACCGCAAACCGAGAAAAAGAAGATAAAACCCCCTTTGAATGGCTTGTAGATAAAAACGAAGACAGCGACGAATGGCATCAGTTTAAAGAACGAATAAAGGGACTTGGAATAAAACGGGCAAAACAAAATAAACTCTTCAACACCACACTACCCAAAAAACGCGGCGATGAACTAAACGAAGACGATACTGAAGGTGAAGGATTTATGCCAAGAAACCTTATTGATACCGCATACGCCTCAAGGTTTATTAAAAACTTAGTTGAAAAAAACCTCAAGTTTACTGATAACCCCAATATTAAACAAAAGGTAAAAGTAAGGAGTGGAACCCTAACCTCGTATTTAAGAGACAAATGGGAAATCGGTGGCAAAAATAGAGATAATAACCTACACCACGCAGAAGATGCCATAATACTCGCCTTCGCAACACAAAGCGAAGTACAAAGACTATCAACCATATCTGCAGAAAATGAAAACTTACCGAAAGAAGAAAAAGCCAGAAGAGCTATATTTAAACCGCCATGCTCTGGCTTCACAAATAAAGTGGAAGATAGTATAAAAAATGTATTTGTATCATTCGCTCCAAGAAGGAAAGTAGCCGGCGCCGCCCACAAGGAAACTATAAAATCTACGAAAGACAACAAACTTAAAGGAAAAGAAAAAAGCAAGTTCAAAGTAAATAAAGGACTCGCTGAAAAAGGAGAAGTTAAAAGAGTAGATGTCTTCTCTAATACCAAAGGCCAGTACAGATTTATCCCCATATACTCCAGCGACTTCTATAAGGATGAGTTCCCTAATACAGATGTTAGAGGAGAAAAAATGGACGAAAGCTTTACCTTTTGCTTTAGCCTATTCAAAGACGAACTTATCGAAATTAAAAAGAAAAAAGAAAAAACTTCAAGATTTGTATACTTCAAGTTTATAAAATCAGACGCTAGAATACAGGTGCAAGAAAACTTTCAAGCAAGAGCGGGGTATGACAATAAAGGACATATACATAAACTAAACAAAGAAAATATTAATAAATCAGACGAGATAGAATACATCAGTGTTTACTCTGATAAAAATAACGACTTTAGGTTTATGCCAAAATATTACATAGAAACTAGCACAGAAACAAAAAAAGACATTACAGGACAAGAGATAGATGAAAAGTTTAAAGCAAACTTTAACCATATCGGAGAACTATACAAAAACGAAGCCCTGGCTCTTACCCGAAAGACGAAAACTGGGGATAAGATCTATACACTCACATTAACAAATAAAGATATACAAGTAAAAATAAGTAATACGGGACTTTCTTCAACCGTAAGTAAATCGGGTGATGTACTTATATCTACTGGAACTCTAGAATACATTAAAAAATATCAAGTGGATGTGCTAGGCGATTACAGAGAAGTCAAACACGAGAAAAGACTACCGCTAATAAAAGAAATGAGAAAAATAAAAAAACAAAAGAAACAGAAATAAAAATATGGCTTGGCAAACACTATTTATACAACACCCCTGTAAGCTATCAATTAAGGACGCTAACATATTATTAAGTAGACATAATGAAGATAATATGAGGATTGCTATCGGTGAAGTTTCTGTTATAATTATCGAAAATAGAGAAGTCCTTCTAACAAGTTCCCTCCTCTCAAAATGTGCAGAAAATAATATTGCACTCATAAACTGTAACGATAAATATATGCCCTGCGGCGTTTTCTACCCCTTTAGCGGACACAGCAGATTTAGCAAGAACGCCCTTATGCAAAAACTCTGGAGTGAAACCTTTAAAAAACAGGCCTGGCAGAAAATAGTTAAAACTAAAATAACAAATCAACACTCCCTCATAAATAAAATCACAAGCAAAAACAACAACAATCTCAAAAAATTGATTAATAAAGTTAGCTCGGGTGATAAAGGCAATATAGAAGCCGTAGCATCAAAAATATACTGGAAAGCACTCTTCGATGACTTCTATAGAGGAAACTCTGAAGATATAAGGAACTCCGCACTAAACTATGGATACGCCATAATACGCTCCGCTATAGCAAGAAGCATCGCTGCAAACGGATTTATACCCGCCTTCGGATTGCATCACAGAAGCGAACTTAATGCCTTTAACCTTGCCGATGACATTATAGAAGTATTTAGACCATTCGTAGACAAAGAAGTTTATAAACTATTTGACAAAAAGAAACTTACAAAAGACAATAAATTAACTAGCAATGATAAAATAACACTAATAAAGATATTAAATACAAAGCTAACAATAGAAGAAGAAAAAACAACCATACTCGCTACTATAAATAGAACAGCTAACTCTTTACTGAAAGCAACTGAATATAAAAATACTAGCTTAATTATACTACCTATATTATAATGTGAGAAAGGATTTAATGAGTTAATTCCTCTTTTAATCTAGGCTAACTTAGATATAATATGTGGCTAGCCACACTAATAAAATATATATATCTACTTTTTAAGGACACTATTTACCCTTTAGAAGGTTAATTTACTTCTCCCTTAAGAAGTTTGTTTACAGTAATTTTAGAAAAATGAAACAAAATAATGGACGCTTTATGAGATTACTTATCTTTTTTGACCTGCCAACAAAAACAAAAAGGCAAAGAAAATCACATAGTGGATTTAGAAAACTGTTATTAAAGAGTGGGTTTACGAGACTACAGTTCTCTGTCTATGGAAGAGTTTGTAAGGGACTGGACGGCACAAAAGCACAAATTGAAAAAATAAAACGATACTTGCCTCCAGAAGGAAATATAAGGGCTATGCAAGTGACAGAAAAACAATACGCCAGAACGGAAATACTAATCGGTACAAGGAAAAAAGAAGAAACAGAGGCAGGTGAACAACTTATGCTTTTATAAGGCTGTTGTAAACAAACTATTTGTGATGAACAACTTTAATAAACTTAGATGCAGGCTTCTTAAGCTTGTGCTGTTGCTACTTTGGATGCTGTTTTATTCCTTATTCTTACTTAAGGTGAAGGTATTCCTCTCTTAAGAAGTCTATTTTTCTTTCTATATAGGAAGTTTGCTAACACTTTGTGTGGCAAGACAAAAAAGCAAAGAAAAAAAAGAAAGAATAGGAAAAAAAAGTTTACTTTTTATTACTAACAAGAATAGAAAAAAAGATGAAAAACAAGAAAAAAGATGAGCAAAAAGAGAGAGAAAAGATGGGCAAAATCAAAAAAAAATGAGAAAAACAGCCTTTTTAAAACCGAAATATCTCATTTTTTTTCTATCTGATTCGCTGGAATCCCTTTGTTATAGAGTGATTCCAGAGTACCTAATATACTACATCTTGAAATGAAAGGGTACTATAACGAATAATAATCGTTTAAATCTAACTTGTTAAATATACTACATCTTGAAATGAAAGGGTACTATAACACAGATGCACAGTATATAGATGCTTTAAATAATATACTACATCTTGAAATGAAAGGGTACTATAACTGAATAGTGGAAGCTCTATTATTCATTTAAAATATACTACATCTTGAAATGAAAGGGTACTATAACTAAAACCTTTTTTATATTTTCATTCTCTTCAATATACTACATCTTGAAATGAAAGGGTACTATAACTACCAGGTCTCCTTGAAGACACTGAGAATTAATATACTACATCTTGAAATGAAAGGGTACTATAACCTCATTGTTTTAGACACAGTTGCGCTAGTTAATATACTACATCTTGAAATGAAAGGGTACTATAACCTCGGCTCTCTCGGGCTGTCATCTCTCTTGAATATACTACATCTTGAAATGAAAGGGTACTATAACAGAGTGTAAGAAGTTATTGCTTGTGTATGAAATATACTACATCTTTCAGCTGCATCCAAGTTAATATCTCAAAGCCTCGGGGCAGAACTTGACAACTACATTTTTTCAAGCCCCATCTATGGGCGAGTGCCTGTAATCAAATGGCTATAGGTGAGATTTCATGTGAGAATAAGATGAGAGTAAGAGGCATTTACCTTGTTAATACCCACCTTCTGATGAACTTGGATGAAAGTTTTCAAGTTTTGATCCGAAGTTAAGTGTTTTTCAGAATTCTCTATTTTAAGATTTCTGAATCAATTGAAAATTTGTCAAGATGCAGCGTTCAGGTTTTTTTTCATGTTGGCCACATTCATCATTTCCATATATGTGGCTATTTCATCATTTCACAGCTCACACTAGGAATTGATGAAACAGCCACATAGCACAATTTTATTCCCCACTAGTTTGCTTTCCATTGCATTCAAATTGGGACTATTTGAAGCCTTCCTATTGGACTTGAAAGGCACTATCCAGAAGTGATTCAGGGGTCATAGGAGTGAAAGGATTACATAGACCTAGGGTCTGGAGACTGCGTGACCCAAAGTTCTTGTACTGAAATTACAGGATTTCCTTGTTTGCAGGTTGAGCTGCCAACAAATACTTCCACTGACAAGGGTGTCATGCAGGATGAAGAATCCGTGAAACAGCAGGAAGCAGATGATGTTGCCAAACATGATGTGAAATATTTCCGTGATCAGATGGAACTGGAACGCAATCGTATGACTAAGCTGTGTACAAAGTGGAATGAAATCAGTGAACATACAAGCAACATTCCTGATGAAGGTTTGTAACTCAGTGGTGAATATATGGGGGAAAGATTTCAAATGTATGTCTATTCAACGTCATGAATAAAGAAATTTCAAACGAAAACTTCTAGAATTCAGAAAATTTGATATACAGGGTTCCCACACGCCCTGGGAACTGGGAATCATTATATATATATTTTTCATTCCCAGGCGGGAAATGCCTGTGAATTGAACATTTATCTCGGGAAATCACATAAAATGTAGGAAAACACAGGAGAAATGTCGAGATCCCAGCTCAGATAGCCGATCTGTGACTCGAGAAAGTAAACAACAGGCGGGAATGAATGAAGATGTATGCGCGACCGTGATTGGTCAAGAAGGCAGGTATCCCGGGGAACCCCCATCTCTTCTCCAATCAGAATCGTCGTTTCATTCATGCTGATTAAATCGCTAGTGTTGACTATCCGTATATGCGCCAACCCTAGACAATGAGTGATGTCCGGCAGTTAATTCACACCATCTCATGTTTCTGTATAT
>JAUOBU010188831.1:0-12557 GCA_032360585.1 Nereis procera | reverse complement strand
ACTACCATATAGGCATCACCATTAATAATATTATATCATATTTTTTAGTATATAATATATATATGGAAAAAGAAAATAAAAATATAGATAATACATCTGATCTAAAAAATGAAACTTCTAAAATAGAAGAAGTAAAAACAAGTGAAGATAATAATATTAAAACTGATGAAGTTTTAAATTCTGAAATAGAAGTTTTTAAGGAAGAAATTAAAACTTTAAAGGAAGAAGTTATCAATTTAAAATCTGTTATTACTAATAAGAATAAAGTGATTAATTCTTATAAAGATAAAGAAGTGATTACTATTAGTAATTTAAAAGAAACTGATAATTGATTTTCTAATAAATAAAAGAAAGAGATATAAAAATTATGGAATACACAGGGAAAAGAACTACATTAGCTGATGCTTCAAATTCTCGTGAAAGAATGGCACAAAAAGTTATTGATAGACATGTTAGAGATGTTCAAACACCAATCACAACAAGAACATTTGACTTTATAATTACAGAATTAATTACTATTATTGGTACTCAAATTTGCAAAGATTTTTTAGATGGAACTCCACTTTATGGTTCAGTTGTTAAAAAAGAGAATTGAGTTAATGGAATAAAATATCAATCAGAACAAGGATTGTTTACTGTAACTAATTTTGATAAAAATGTTAGTTTGGCTGATTTTAACCCAGCTGAAAATGAAAATGCTCCAAAAATTCATAAAGTAACAAGACGTAAAAAAGTTAATATTAAAATAAGAGCAGATATAGTTTACTCAATTGCTTTAGATGCAAAAGCATTAGTTAATTGATTAGAAATTAGAATAAAAAAATTAATGGACACATTTAAAATTCATTTTTTTAGAGAAGTTGCGAAAGTTATTACAAAGTCTGATGGTGCAGAATTGGCAATTACTTATGATAAAACTTTAACACATAAAATAGATACTGATACTAATACTAAAAAAATGTTAAGAGATATAAGAGAGCAATTAGTAAGTTTTAAAACACCTTCTAATACACACACACTTTTTGGAACAACACATGAAAGTTTTGTTTATTCTTATGATCCTTCAGAATTTACACTAATTTTAGATAAATCAGTTTATGGTGCTAGAGGTGATTTACTATCAACTGTGTTTAACAAAGATGAGATTTTAACAAACGTTGAAAAAGAATATATTGATTTTTCACTTACAAAAATAAGTGGAACTGAAACTACTGATATTTTAGGTTTTTTAGTTCATAAAAGTTGTATAAAATTAGGATTTCAACTTGCTGATAAAGTTTGAGAATTTAATGTTCCAAATTACGCACAAGTTAAAGAAGTACACAATTGATATGGTTTTTCAAGATGAGATGGTGCCCCAATTATAAAATTAAAAAAAGGTGCATAATAAGTTTTAGGTTATTTCTTACTAAAAAATAACCATTTTTATTTATGAAATTTAAAGATATATTTACAAATTTTGAAGATTTTAAAACTTCAATGGAAAGATATGGTGCAAGTTTTGAAACACCAGATTTAATAAAAGAAAATTTTTTCAATTTTATATATGATAATTATGCAGAAAAAGATTTTAGATATAAATATGTTGATAAAATAAAATCGAAAACATTTATTTATTGAAATAATTTAACTACAAAATGATTAAATTTAATAAATGAAAATAAAAAAAATTTAACTGATCTAATAATTAATTATGAGAATAAAGATACTTCTTCTGGTCAAGGTGATACTGTTTTGACAGATGCAAATTTAAAAAAGTTTTTTTTAATGGGAAGTAATTCAGAAATTACACCTAATATGTTAAGTGGAATTTTAACACTTCAAAGAGTAAAAAATATTTATTCTGAAATTGATAATGAATTTAAAAATTTATTTTTAAATGTAAATTATACTAAGGAAACTGAAGATTGTTATATCGGTGATGATGTAATTTTAAAGACTGCAAACATAGGAGCAACTGATATTTTAGAAGAAAGAGGTGAAAAACAATATAATATAAATCTTGCTTTATGAAATGCAATTGAAACTGCTGGTGGTTTAACTCCCGAACAAAAAGAAATTTTAGATAGTTTTTTAATTTCTGGAGAAGAACCAAATAAAATTTTAGAAGTTTTAAAAGATTTAAAAATTACTAAAAAGTTATTATTTTTATTAGGTGTAAAAATTTATGAAGATACTTTTGGTTTAAAAATTAATTTCCCTATTGGAAAAGAATTTAGAATTTTAAGTTCTGAAGCAGAAAACACTTATTTTGTAGTAAACCCTACAACATCAATATTTTTTACAGATGTTATTTTAACTGATAAAGTTTTATCTGGAATTTCTGATATTTCAAGCTCATCAGACCCAAAAACTGCTGTTAATAAAAATTCAATGCAAATCGCATTTTCAAACTTTACATTTAAAGATAATAATACTAAAATAAAAGATTTAGATATTTTTATTGATGTAAATAAAAATGTTTGATTTAAAAATGATAATCAAAATTATATAATTTTGATTAAAGATCTTATCTCACACAGAATTTTAATAGAGAAAGATTTACAATTTAATAAACCAACAAATGAAATTAGACATTTATTTTTAGGAAATTTAGATAATTATATAAAAATGACTAATGACGATAAATTAGAACTTTGAAAAAATAATGAAAAACATATTTCTTATGAAAATGATAAAACAGTTTTTAAAAAAGAAGTTGATTTAGATAATAATAATTTAAAAAATGTTAAATCTGCACTTGTTGGTTCAGATGGAATAAATAAAACTGATTTAGATAATGCGATTGCAAATATTCCTACACCAAGTGTTCAAGAAGAATATTTTACAATAAAATTTAGATTTGATACATATAATGGTAATATAGTAAATGTAGTAGATTTAAGTGTAATTGAAAATACAACATCTGTTTCTGGTTTAACAGTTGAAAGAGATGGAGGTGAACTAAGAATTTTTGATAATAATAATAAAACAAATTTATTTAATTGAAATGATAATTTTGATTTCGAAATAAAAATGGAAGTTGGTGAAAGTAAAAATGCTATGTTATTTATTTATTTTCAACCAAATAGAGAAATTTGAAATGGGAATTCTTGAATTTTAAATAGTGAATATGTTAGAGGTTCTGAAAATCAAAGTGGAACTGGAAATTATGGTTTTTCTTCTATAAATGTTTTTGGAACAAATAATGCAATAAAATCTGTTGCACCTAGATATCAAAATAGTACAAACCCTGCAATTTTTAGTGCTATAAGTTTATTTAAACAACTAAGTAGTAGTTTTTTTAAACATTGGTCATCTTCTGGAACATTAATAAATTCAAAAATTGGAAATGATAAATTTATTATGTCTTCTGACAATAGAGGTATGACAAATATAGTTCCAACTTTTCAAATGCTAGATAATTTAAAAATTATTAGTTCAATAAATAGATATCATTCTTTAAATGGTGTAAAACAATATTCAAGTTGAAATATAAGTTTTAAAACTTCTTCAAATGACAGAACTAATATTAGTGGAGATTTTTTTGATTTTAACATTGGTGGAGGTGATAATATGGATGATAATTATATTACAATTAAATTTATAAAAAAATAAAAAATATGGAAAACACAACAATTATATTAACAATTTTATTACCTATATTATTTTCTATATTTTTTTTAGGTATTATTTCATTTATACTATGTTTAAAATTAGATAAAAAATGAAATAAAATAGAAAAAGAATTTTTAAAAGAAAGAAAGGTAAAAAATGATGTGAAGTATAACAAAAAAAATAGTTAGTATAGTAAAATCTGCATTAGTAGGTTTAATAGATACTTATTTAGAAAATAAAATGAATTCAATTTCTAATCAAATTGAAAATAAAAGTATCGAAACAAAAGAAAATAATAATAAATTGGAGAAAAAAATAGATAAATTAAATTCAAGAATAGATAAAATTTATGATCTATTAATTAAAAGTACAAAATAATGTTAATTACAAGAAAAGATTTAGCAGCAGTAAAAATATTAAATACAAGTTCAATTTCTGGAGTTGATAATTCTTTACTTGGTTATGAATATTTTATAAAAAATGAAAATTGTAATAATATTCATTTATGAAATAGAATTTCTGAATTAAAAAAAATACATTTTCAAAGATTTAAATATGAAAATTTACCAGATGGTTTAACAATGGAGAATATTGAAGAACAACTTTTTTTATGAGGTAAAGTATGTATTTTTGAATTAGGTGGTGTTTATAGAGCAACTAATTTTGCAATTAAAAAAAATGATTTTTATATGAATCCAAAAATAATTCAACCTATGCCTAAAATAGAAAAAATAAAAATTAGAGAATTAAAAGTAAATAAAGATTGTATTTTAATTTATAATGATAATTCATTTTATTGAGGGAAAACTTGATATGGTTCACTTTTCCAAGTTTGAGATTGACTAATTTTACTAGATTTAACTTATAAATATATTCATCAAAATCTTCCATTTATTCCAAACGCACTTTATTCAGATGATGAAACAGATATAAAAGATGTTTCAAATATGACAAAAGAAATTAAAAGTTCTAAAAGTGTAAAAACTATTTCAAAAGAAGCTAATTTAGAAAATTTATCAATAGATAATGGTTTATTTAAATTTGAAAATAAAACAGATGAATTAATAAAATCTTATGAGTTTTTATTAGAAAAAATAAAAACTTCTTTTGGAATTTCTTCAATTTTTGCACCCGATAAAAAAGAAAGAATGATTACTGATGAAATAAATTTAAATAATTCTGTTTCTGATAGCATAATTGAAAATCAATTAGAAAATCGAAAAAAAGGTATTGAAGATTTTAACAAATTAACAAAAAATAAATTTAATACTTTAGTAAAAATTAATGCTGAAGAAAAAATTTTGTTGAAGGGAGAAGAAACAGATGAAAACAAAAGTACTAATATTTCCAAAAAATAACCCAATCGGTTTAATTTCTTCACCTCAAAAAGGAAGTTTATATACTGATGTTTTAAGATTTAATGATGATAAAATTATTAGTGATCCATTAGGTTTACAATATCAATATATAAATAAATTTTTTATGAATAATGGAGATGATTGATTATTAAAATTAAATTCACAAAAAAATAGAAAATGAAGTATTTCTTCTCCAACAACAGCAAATTTTACTGTTTCTCAAGATGATTATGATTATTCTTTTCAAGAATTAAAAAATGCAGATTTTGCAGTTATTCAAATAACAGATAATAAAAATAATGTTTTTTATGAATTTTATGAAATATCTTTTGTATCTAAAGATTTTTCTGGTCTATTAGAATTTGAAGCAACATTAGATATTTTTTTTACATATCAACCATTTAAAACAAAAGAAGGTGTAAAAAATTTTGTAGAACGAGGACATAAAAAAAGATTTAATTATGATAATAATAAACTTAAACCAATTCTAAAAAACTTTGTTAAAAGTGAAGATTTAAAATTTTCTCCAATTCAAATAAACACTGAAAAATTACAAAATAAATATTTAAAATTTGATGGTGGGTATTTAAATCTTGATGATAAAATTGGAAATGTAAAATATGGTGATATTTTAAAAACTATTAAATATGCAGTTTTTTATGTTTCTTCAAATAAAGAAGAATTTAACTATAAAATTAATGGGCCTGAAAGTGGAAGTTTTTTTGATTATACAGTTAATGGACTTAGAGAAACTTATACTCCAAATTTATTATCAACAGAACAAATTATGCAAGAAACTCAATATAAATTAAAAAGTTTAAATTCTTTACCTTACGGAATAATAATAATGCCATTTTCTTTTAAATATGGTTTATTTTTATATTCTTTCAATGGTTCAGAAATTTCACAACAAATTCCAAATTCTTTTTATGAAAGTTTTTTATGGTTTTTAAATGAAACTAACAATTTTAAAAGTAAATCTATTTCTTGTCAAATTTATGATGATATGCCAACAAATTTTTTTAGATATAGAATTTTTGGAACTGATGAAAGTGAAATTCAAATTAATGTAGTTAATAATAATTCTCTAAATAGATGAGAAAGTGTAGATATTATTGTACCCGAATATGCCAAATATTGAAATGATTTTAGACTAATTGGTAATAATAATTTTGCATTTGGTTATAATATAAAATATTTAAATTTGGCATCTAACGATGGAAAAAATTTTCAATTTGAAAGTGATAAAAATGAATATGATTTTTTAAAAGATTGACATTCTTTTTGAGAAAATACAAAACCAAATATAGATGATAATATTTCTAAATTTGCAGAACCAAAAATATTATCATCACAATTTTTTAAATATAAAATACATAATTATTTTTCTTCTAAGGAATTCACATTTTTAGATTTTAATACAGACACGGGAAATCAAATTTTAGGAAACTTTAATTTTACTCCCGAAGAATATAATATAATGTATTTTTTCAAAAATTCTAATTTAGTTAACAATGGTTATCTTTTTCAAAATGGAAATATATTTAATGTTTTTGGAACATTTGAAGCACCACTTAAAACTGATATTTATGATAATTATATCAATCAAAATAGATCTAAAATTGCTGAAGGTAAATATACTTTTGCATCTCAAGCAGATCAAGGAAATATAAAAAGTGAATATATAAATACACCCGTTTTTGGAAATCCTACAGTTTCACAATTTACAGGAATTTTTCAAAAAATAGGAAAAATGACGAAAGAATTTTTTGGTGCGGGAACGGGTGCAACGCGTAAACAAGAAGCAGATTTTTTAAAAACTTCTTCATCACATAATTTAAGATTTTTAAATGCTACTTTACAAGATTTAAAAAATATTCCTGCAAATATTTCACCTGCATCAAATAAATATATGTCATCATATCTAAACGGGTTTGATGAAAGTGGTTTATTTTTATCTACAATATCATTAAATTCAGATGATGAAAATAGTGTTTTAAATTTTTTTATACAATTTGGTTATTCAATACAGCAATTAATAAATTTAACTGAATTTATAAAATCAAGATATTATTTCAATTATGTAATTGCTTTTGATATTTTTACAACTTTAGAACCAACAAAAAATTTGTCAACTGAAATTAAAAAAGTTATTTCTACCTCATATGCAGAAGGTTTAAGAATTTGACACATTAGAGATTTGACGACTTTTAAAGGAGTACATAATTACGATTATGAGAATTGAGAAGTTGATTTAATAAATGAAACAAATAATAACAAATAATTATTATGATATTTTAAAAGAAATTATAACTGTTGAAGGTGATACTAGAAATGTAATTGATTATCAAAAATTAGAAAATTTAGGTTTTGGAATTAACATTTTAATAACACATCGATCTTTAATGGGTAAAACATTCGGAGGTAAATCTTTTATTTTTAAAAAATGAAGAGAAGAGGGGGAAAAGGGCATCTGAGTTTTAAATACAGAAACACAATTAGAAAAAGATATTCTAAAATTTCTTTCTAAACATAAAAAAGAAAAAAAATTTACTTTAATACATAATTTAAAAATAACTAAAAATGGAATAATTGATGATACTTTAAAAGATTTGCAAGATGAAGATGATAAAACAATTTGTTATTTTAATGCTTTATCAACCTCAGAAAAATTGAAAGGATCTAGACCAAATCTAAAAAGAATTTTTATTGATGAAATGAATGTTGGGTTAGATAAAATTGGAGATAAACAAACTTTGTTAATAGAAGATTTAATTTCTACAGTTTCAGATAGTGCCAAAACAAACAAGTTAAGAGTTTATATGTTTTGTAATCAAAAAACACTTGATAATATTTTTTTAATGGACTTAGGAATCACAAAAATTAATTCTGTTTTTACTGAGGTTTGAATGGACAATGTTAAAGTTGCTTTAATTTACAAGCCAGAAGTTGATTTAAAAAAAATGAAAAAAAAATATTCTAAAAACTGAAGTTTTAAATTAGCAGAAATTACTGGTAATGTAAGATATTCTTATTTAAATCAAAATATTTTTGATGATACAACGGGTGTAATTGATAAAGTTAGAATAAATTATTTATTTAAAATTAAAGCAATTTTTCAGTTAGATTGATTTTTAAAATGTGGAAAACATTTTTTTAAAATATATAAAAATAAAGAATTAAAAGAATATTATTTTATATGATTAAAAGATAAACCAATTTCTAATAAAATTTTTTGTGGTGAAATTATTGATTTAGAGAGTGGAATTATTTTTAAAGAGAACATAAAAAAAATATTATTAATTTTTATTCAAAAAAGAGGTAAAATATTATTTGATAGTATGTTTTCAAAAAACACTATTTTAAAAATGATAAAATAATTAATGATAAAAATAGTTACACAAATTATTGTTAGACGTTTAGTTAAAAAAGTCATTGAAAAAACGGGTTTAAGAGAACTTGGAAATTTAATTGGAGTTGCTGCAATTGATCTAAAAAAACCTTGATCAAATATAAAAAATCAAGTTAGATTACGTAATATTTTTAGAGGTATTAAAAAATCTAGAGATGAAAATGATATTTTTAAAGTTTTAGAAAGAGCAATTAGAAAATCTCCAAATCAAAAGTTAAAAAAATATTATCAAGAATTAAAAAAATTAAATAAAAATATTGAAAGTTTAAAAAATAAAAGAAGGGATTTATTAAAAAAAGTATATGAAAAAATTAAAGGAAAAAATGAAGGAAATATCGGTTATAAAAGTGAAATGTATAATACCGAAGAAAAATAAAAAGTGTGTAAATTGTCATGAATATTATGATAAATTAGATAAATTCGAGTGATGTAGTAATGATAAATATTATTGTAAAATACTAGCAAAATATTATGATAATAATAAACAATTTTTAAAATATTATCAAACACTTTATTATCAAAAAAATAAAGATAGAGTTAAAAAATATTATGAAAAAAATAAAGATAAAATTTTAAAGCGTCAAAAAGAAATTTATAATAATTTAAAAAATAATGTATAATTAATTTAATAAAGGGGTTATAAAAATGAGTTATAAAATAATAAATAAAGATTTTAATAAAAAAAATATTAAAAAAGGTGTTAATATTTTTAAAAAATATTCTGCTTTAAAAATTTTAAACAAAAAGTTTAAAATTTAGTGTATAATTAATTTAATAAAGGGGTTATAAAATGATAAATAAAATTTGTGAAGATTGTAATAAAAGAGTGATCTTTTCTGAAAATCACGGTAAAAAAATGTGTAAAATTTGTTTTAATGCAAGTTGTGAATGAGATTATTTAGAAGAATTAAATTTTTTAGATGATTAAAAAGGGGTTATAAAATGAGTATAAAAAAAATAGATATTGTTAAATTAAGAAAAAAAATATTTGAATTAGAACAAGATATTTTTTCTTGAGAAGATGGAGTTAAAAATTCATACATAAATTTTTTAAAAATTCAAGAAAAATATATATCTAAAACAAGAATCTTAGATCAATTAAAAAATATTGAATTAAAAGAAAGTTCTAAAATAAAAAAGAAAGAAGTTAAAAAATATGACAAAAAATAAAAATATTGTTAATAATTGATTAAAAAATATAATTATTAATAAAGAAGTAAGTTTTACATGTTTTAATTGTAAACATGAAGCAACATTACCAATTTCAGATTTTGTAGATGAAGAAAATAAAAGTGTCATTTCTGATTTCGATAATATAAAAGGTTGTAATTGTTTAGAAAAATTTTTCAGTGAAGATGTTCTTGAAGAAAATAAAAATTTATCTACTGAGTTAAAAGATTCTATAGATAAATACAAAAAGGCATGTGAAGTTATAAATAAATTATCTAAAAAATTAGATGATTTAGGTTTTGATATTGACTATATATTAGATAAAAAATAAAATAATGGGTTTTTTAAAGTTTTTCCCACCAAAAAAAACTAAAAATGAAAGGAGTTAAAATTGAATTATATAAAAAAGATAAGATTACTAAACTTTGTAGGAATTTTATTACTTATTATGTTATTTATTCTATTTGGTTTTTTAATTAAAACATGAGTTAGTGTATTAAAAAATGATGAATTACAAAAAACTAAAAGTAAAATTCAAATTGAATTTTATGAATTAAAAATAAAAAAATTAAAAGAAGGAGATTAAAATTATGATTATCAAAGAAGGTAAATTTTTAGTAAAAGAAGAAAAAAAATTAGAAAAATCATTTTTATATAAATGTGTAATCGATGGTATTTTTGTAGATGTGTTCAGTAAAAATGATCTAAAAATTAGTATTAATTCTAAAATTGAAAATGGAAAAGAATATAAAATTTTAACATTAAAAAATGTTATTTTGTTTAGTTCAAAATCTGAATTTGAAGGAAAAGATTTTTATAATAAAATTATATGTGTTGGTTTTCCTAAAAAAAAGAAAGAATAATTTTTTGTTGGTTTTTTAATAAAAACCAACTTTTTTAAATGAGATGTTACTATCTAACTCCTTGTAGCATCTCACTTAAAAAGGAGTTTATAAAATATGAATATAAAAGATTTAATTTTAGAACTAAAAGATAAGTGTGATAGAAAACTATTAAAAATTGAATATTATAAAAAAGAAATTAATATAATGAAAATTGAAGTTATTAGTTTAAAAGAAGAGATTAAAAAATTAGAAAAAGAAAAATAATTATGAGATCAATTAATTAAAAAATTAATGAAACATAATATAATTGCAGCTGATTTTGAAACTTGTAAAATCAAAGAAGATGTTAAAATTGCCTTATGAGGTTTTTATTTTAATGAAAAATTTTTTTATGGAAATAATTTACAAAGTTTATTTGACAATATCAAAAGTTTAAGAAATAAAAAAAATTATGTTTATTTTCATAATTTATCAAATTTTGATGGTGTTTTTATATTAAAACAATTAAATAAAATTTGTGTTTTTTCTCATAATTACAATATGAAAAAACATATTTGTAAATTTTATACACAAGTAAATTTATATAATAATAAAAATATAACTTATATAAAATCATCTTCAATTAGAAAAGATTTAAAACAAAAAATAAAAGAAGTAAACTTTGGTAAATATTCTGTTTTATTAGGAAAAAATAAACAAATATATCAATTAAAAATTTGAACTACTTCAAGATCTAAAATTATTTTTAGATGTAGTGCTTTATTATTTACAACAACATTAAAAGAATTAGGTAAATCAATAAATATTTATAAAAAAGATTTTGATTATAAAAAAATTAAATGAGAAGAAAATATAGAAAAATATGATAAAAAATTAATAGAATATTTAAAAATTGATTGTAAAATACTATATAAATTTATACAAAAACAAATACAAAATATTCCTTTTAAAGATTGAAAAATTACTGCAGCATCTACAGCATATAGATTTTGATTAAAAAACTCTTGAAAAGATTTTGAAAAAATTTTACAAACAGAAAATTTACATAAACACACACACCCATTAAAATATTCTAAAAAATTAGTTGAAAAAATTTTACCAGTAAAATGAATTGAAGACGAATATGAAATGTTATATCTTTTTTATAAAGGTGGAATTACAACTCCAAATTGAGATCACATAGGAAAAAATATAAAAAATGTTAATATTTTTGATGTTAATAGTTCTTATCCTTCTGTAATGTTAAAAGAATTTTTTCCAATTGGTGAACCATTAGATAATAATTTAAAAGGTTCTGATTATTTTAAATTCTGAAAAATAAAAATAAAAAGTGATATTAAATTTGAAACAATACCTTTTATAGATTTACATTTAAAACGAGGAAATATAAAATTAGAAAACATAAAATATGATGATTTTTTACAATATAATAAAACATCTGATGGATCAATTTATTTAACAGATATTTTATTAAAAAGATTTAAACAAAAAGTAAAATGTGATTATGATCTAGAATGTGTTTATACATTTAAAAAAATAAGAGGAGATAAATTATTTGGTTCTTATATAAATAAATTTTATACATTAAAAAAAAATACAAAAAATAATGCAGATAAAATAGCAGCAAAATTATTTTTAAATTCTTTATATGGAAAATTTGGAACTAAATTATTAAGAGAAAGTAAAATTTGAAATGATAAAATTAATGATTTTGAAGAAGAAATATTTTATAATAAACCAAAATTTTATCTACCTATTGCAATTGCAATAACAGAAGCTGCAAGATGTAAATTAATAGATGTTGTAAATAAAAATAATTTAAAATATTTTTTATATTGTGATACTGATAGTTTACATTTAAAAGGTAATTATGTAAACTTATTTAATTTTGAAGAAGATGATAAAAAAATTGGTGCATGAAAAAATGAATATAAAGATCAAAAAATCGATGTTATTTATAGAAGACAAAAACAATATATTATTAAAAAATCAGATACAAATGAAATAATTAAATTTTGTTATGCTTCTATTAGATTATTTGATTATAATTTTAAAATTACAGATCATGATTTTTTATACGGTTGTAAAATTCCAAATCAATTAAGAAAAATTATATTAAATAGTGGTGTATATTTAGAAACAATAGATAAAATAATTTATAATTATAGAAATCAA
>JAUOBU010187720.1:0-12567 GCA_032360585.1 Nereis procera | reverse complement strand
ATATCAACTGCTAAACGCAATAAATAGCGGGAGCCTGGTACAATTCAACTCGCCATTACGGCGAAATTGAAAAATACAACGGATTACTCTAGCGGCGAAGCGATGTCCGCGCTATTGCGGACTGCCGCTAGATGGGGATGGCCGGTAGGGATCACACCTCTAAATTTTAATCCTATATATTATAGGAAAAATATAGGTTGTTGGTATGTTTGTGGGGGCGGTTAACGCCTGGGATATGCAGAATTTGAAGGAGAGATGGTACAGTATCTAACCATCAGACTTCTTACCTGGGAATAGTTTGAGACACCAAACAATCTCAGGTACTTTTAATCCTCAGGGAGTAGGAAGTTTAGAAGGAGCAGTTTAGTATTACTAAGAAGTTGGTACCTGAGCGAGTCTTGTACTTGCCAAGTTTGAAAGAATTTACCAAGTCCTTTATGACAGCCCATCAAGGTTTTTGGCCTTTTCTCGGACAGTTCTTTGTCACCTGGAGCCTGGAGCTTTTTGCCCAGTGCCCGAAGACCTCTTGCCCGGCGTCCTAGGGCCTCTGGCCCAATTTCCGGCATAGGGTCGACAGTCTGGAGTACCAGTTACTCTCTGTGAGCCCTCCAGCAGACTACCATTTTTTGGGGACAGGAACATGAGGACCTTCTGAAGTTTTCCTTGGGTCCAAGTGCCCTATGCCCAGTGTACTGACACCAATGCTTGAGTCCTGGTACTCAAGGTCCTCTTCTGGGTTCCTCTTTCGAGGATTATTAAATTTCTTACTGCTAGAAACTTATTTTGGGAGAAACCAGTCCTTTGTGTTGAGGTACCTCTGGGGAATAGCTTTTTCAATCTGTCTCCTCCCTAAAGATATCTGTCTTAGTACCTCCTGGAAGAATCCTCTATGTCAGTCTTCATACAAGACGCAGTCCTTTTAGATTGCCCCCGCCACAGGTGATCTCTTCTTTTGGCCATGATTGGTGCATATACGACGGTTACCATGGTAGCCGCTTGACTTTGCCCTCTTCCGCTACCCCGGCCAGCACATGTAATTTTCTGAGTGGCCCGAAGACCTACGAAGGGTGTTGAGACTATGGGAATGAACCTAGGTGGATGGCCAAACCTTGGCAGCGAGCGCCTTTCCCTGGCGGGTACGACAGAAGACGTGAGCCCAGCTTCAGCCTGTGGGACAAACGTCGCTTTCTCGACCTCGACGTTGAATGAAGTTGTGGATGGCGTACCACTGTCGCTGATACCTTCTTGGTTGAGGAGATCGCGGAGGGTGACCTGCTCCTTTCCCTGAAGGACATGAGTCCGCTTTGCCAAGGGTCGATCTGGGTCCACATTACTCGTAGTGGATGGCTGATCCGGGGATACGGGTGAGTATGGACCCATAGCAGGATCCCCGAGGACGGCTTTTTGGCTGCCGTCGGTAGTGGAAGACCCTTGGGTTTGGTCAGGTCCCACTCTCGCAGGAACGGTTGCTTGGACTCCGCTGCGGGAGCGAGTCCTGATGGTGCTGGGACCCCATGTCCATGAGCTATACTCCAGGGGTCCCCGAAACAATGATTCAACGAGTTTGGGGATGGCTCCTAGGTTTGGCGGGTTGTCGATTTTGGAATAGACCTTGAGCGTCAGGACGACTTCGTCCTGTCCTACCCCGTCAAACGACAGCTCTTGCACACGGTAGTGGCGGATGATTTCTGCCAACAGCTGCTGGGCATACAGGCCATAGTGGGGTCCAGCAATAATTTCTTTGAGTGCACTGTGATGATTTGCAAGTACTGGTGCAGCGGTGTTGATCACTTGGCGATGGTTGCAAGAGTGACCCATACACTCGCCTACAGAGATATTGTATGACCCATCTTTTCCCTGTAATCCAAAACATCCTGGAAGGATTTTTGATGGATGGTGGTGGCGGGCATACGGATCATTCTATCCTTGTAAATTGATCAATTTATATCAGAGAATATGTAAGAAGTTGTTTTTGTTAGACAACAAGTGTTGATGAATGAAATTATTTTCTCAAATAATAAAAGAAAGTCAAGTAAAGACATGAGTTCTTACAACAAACACTAACCCTTTCACGGCCATCGTTTTCTTGAGTTGTAGGATCAATGATGGCCGGGAAAATGATGATGGGGTGTTGGACAGTGTTGGTGTTGATTGGAATGGTCATAACCAGTGTGGTTTGTAATGGACTAGATGGTCCTGATCCAGGGACAAGGTACACCACTGCCAGAACCTGTATGGATAAGGACGATGACTGTGTACCGACAATTCAAGAAGAATTGACGGAACAACAACAAAGAACAAGGGCTGACACAATCAGAAGAGCCAGTGAGTATAAATGTCTAGTACAAAAACTACTCATTAATAGATTCAATGGCCTTGAGAACACGTTGTTGTAAAGGTATAATGACGATGAACAGAGGCACTTGGCCTAACTCGTACGAAGAGTACTGACAATCATAGAACAAAATGAACCATCGCATCAGGATATTATGACCTAGAGTTTCCTGAGGCAGTGGAGTTTGATGAAACCCACTGGGCGGCATGGAATGTCATAGGGCAAATGCTAGAAGACATGAGGGAAGTAGCAGGGAAATGGAAACATGTTCTGTTCAGAGCTCAAAATATCATTCAAGAAGTAAAGTGGAAGGTCAGAGAACTTCCGAGAGCAGGAACCCATCAAAAACAGAACCCATTTGCTTGGCTAGGAAAGAATCTATTCAGAATAGCCAGCAATTCAGATGTTCAATGTATTGCCAAAATGGTTCAACATGTGGTTAATGTACAAAATGGTTCAGTAGAGAATCTTGGCGAGGTCCACAATCGTTTTCAATCCATGCAAGAAGACACCACATCCTACATGGAATTGGCTAACGATGGATGGACCTTCTCTCAAACCGTATCAAATCATTATACGAGCAAATGAAGGTTACAACCACCCAAGCTCTGACCCAAAGAACCACTGCTAACGCTCAACTTATGGTCTACTCAGCAGCGATAATAACAAAGATAATCAAGAAGATTACCAACATTGCTTATAGTGTGGATCGGTTTGCTGAAGGAATCAGAGAACTCTTTCAAGGAAACCTGAGTCCCACACTAATTAACAGAAAAGCAATGATAAAGACTATCAAACAATTGCAAGGAAAACTGAGGAGAGATCATCTGGTCTTTCACTTGACTGAAACTGATCCGCAATATTATTACTGACATGCTAGAGTACACCACTTCAGGTCAGGAAGTGATGTGCTCTATGTCGTCATGTCACTACCGCTATCCTCTGTCAAGAAGATGTTCCACCTGCATTCGGTGAACATCCATAATGCACTCCTTAAACAAGGATCAGAGTATACAAGTAGATTGCGCACGAAGGTTGATTACTGTGGAGTGGCTGAAGATGGGCAGAAATTCATTGAACTAACTCATAAAGAGTTGTCTCAATGTGAAGACACTACCGTGGTCCGATGTTTGTCAGCCATCAAAATCTTTGATGCCGAGCATCCAACTTGTATGGCGGCAATATTTCTTCACCAACCCAGAAACATTGACAGACTGTGTAAATTCCGATTTGAAAAATTGGATCCCACAGCAGAAATGATGGATGTGGGCCAGGCAAAGAAACAGATGCTCCTATTGTCGATTAGATTTTCATTTGTGGATGTTCAATCCACATAGCAAATAACAACTCGAATGCTGCTATGTCCGCATGACTGACCAACTGCACTCCTGAGACCACTCAATATTATCAGGAGTATCCCGTGAACATTGCTGTTCTGGCAGGGACATACCATATGAAAGATGTTGAGGATGTTCGGGGAGACGAACTGTTTCCTATGGAACAAATCCCAAGTCTACCTGAGATTGAGGTCAGCGATAAGTTTAAAGTCAGCATCAATCGAGATTACGCCTACTCAATGGATTTGAAGAAAGCCTTGAAAGCGGCTAAAGAAAGAGAACCCATTTCACCTATTGCGGTGAATCTAATGACTTCCTGGTTTATTAGAACTGCATCAGACTTCTTTACCCTGCCAACTGTGCTTGCCTTGAGTTCCTTGATAGCATGCATTGGGTGTGTCATACATTGGTGAACTCTTCACTCCATAAGATTGTTCAAGGCCGGAATCAGAGCAATCATGGCACAGCAAATGATTGATATACCTATAGTCAGGGCATCTGATAGAGATGTGCCTTCTGATCAATTGGGTAAAGTGGTCAAACTCTTTGGAAAAATGCAGAAAGATGTCCAGAAAGTGGCCAACAATAACGCATCTCATGTCTGTCTCGAAAAGGATCTGTGGGTACTCCAGGGAGTCTGCATCTTGATTGGTATCATGGGGATCATAGTACTAGCTGGATATTTCATTTGGGAAGTGTATAGGCATAGAACATTTTCACAATGTAAATTTCTGGTTGAGATTTCCTCTGCCACTAAGTTAGTCACTATGCTTGTAATGAAACTCCAAGGAGCTCCAGCTAAGTACCATGTCAAAACTGAAAGACCTCCTGGAATCACTAGGTTTACTGGGGACTTTTGAGACCCAAGGTACAGATCAAATGGGCAGGATTGGAGTTGTTGGACAGGTTGTTGGGACTAAGGTATAGTCCACCAACAGAGTGTTTGCTAAATTCACTCTATGCAAAAAGGCTAAGGAGTATTATGGAAACTCCCTATTTGATTTCTTTGAAATATTGGCTTGGAAATGAGGCTCACTATCTACAACTAAAATGCAGTGCAAACTGTGATGGGAAAACGTGTCGGGTGATGAATCAGGGAGCTTCAGTCAGACGCACCTTGTACCTCAAATTCTCATTCGAACAATTGCATGAAAACCTCGCCCCTGCGGGGCTGCTGGAGTAGTAGATAGGGAGATGCCAAGAAACTTGGCCCCAGCTTATCGATATGCTTCCACGGACTCCATGGGATTGTTAGTTGGGTAATGAAAGGGCCACTACCTGCAGAAATAAGGGTTTCATATCCCGCACTTGTGCTAAGAGTATAAGATTGATATCACCAGGTCCTTGGTTTCGAGGATTGCAGGACTCTTCAGAACGAGGGAGTTGTGAAGAAACCATGAATTCTATTTCTTTAATTTCTCTGCAAACGGAGTATTCTCTGATGTGATATTGAAACTTGTGGTGAAACCAAGTCGAGACCCCTGAAGTCCTTCTGGTCTCGATCTCATCAGAGAATCTCCCTCGAAGCTTGTATGTGATTGAATTTGTTGATAATTGTTTCTATCCATCTGTAGTGAGTAGTATCGAAACAGTTACTAATAATAGAGAATTTTGGCCTGGAATCGGGATCTCGAGATTGTGTTGACAAAGCGAAAAATGCCTTGACCTGATATAAACTGATTGCTATGCTTTGAGGTTTAGAAACAGTTGGATGGCACCCCAGCCGGAGCTGAAAGAGCGAGGAATGGAGGGATGTAGGTTGATAGATCCCAGGACACCGAATCTCTCTTGTCATCTTACTTGAGAAACGTATACGCTCTCGATCCTATGAAATTCCCACTTGGATGGACCATAAACTACCATGCGGTTCAGAGAAGAAGAAAAAACAATGATTAATCAATGAGTGACTAATAAAATAAGTGTGGAGTGATTGATCTGGAGATGCTTGCCTGGGTTTGATCTGACAAGACATACTAGGATAAAAGCTCTATCAAGAATGGAGATACTAGAGAAAAGGTTATCAACCTCCGAATGGTTAAAGGAATGATTCATGTTAGAATGGACATGCATATGGTTAGAGACAGAAGAGACAGTCATTGAAAAGGATAATGATTCAGAAAACTGAAAGACCTGACATAAAGGTTGAAACATATAGTAGTATGTGGAGTGTCTTGTCAGAATCAATCTCAGAAACTTCAGACAACATTCCCAAGGAATTTCTGGACTGCATGGAATATTAAACCTAAGAATCATTAGCGGGTGAGTGACCAAACACATGGAAATAGCTGTGACGCTGGACACCCCACTAGTTGAAAAGAACTATTTCATATTGTAATATACATATTGTATATGTGAACATGTATTGATTTCTTATCCTCAGAAGGGATCTAAGCCCCCCTATGTCGGGGGTCTGCTCACCTCGGTACAGGAGAGGGAAAGAATCAGTAGCAAATGAAGGAAAGAGAACAGAAAAGGTGTGACGGATGTGCATTCATCTAATTCGGGGACGAATTTCGAGTGAGTGGGGCGGATATCTTAACTCTAAAAAGCCCTCTTTAATACAAGTTTGGCTACATTTAGTATATATGTGATAAAGAAGGCGGATGTCCAGGCAAGCATCCTTGTCGACATGGATCGATGTCACGCCGACAAGAGCCGAGCTAAACTGTATAAAGGTGGGACGGTGGCTGCGGCTCATTAGAAGGTACCAAAGTCTTGCCAGCCTTCTCTTTGGCATGTTGATATCCGAGCTATAAACGTCTGAGAGCTGTTTCCTCTCAATACGCCGCAGCTGGGCTGCCGTTACACCCTACATTGTTTGTTGAACTGATAATGTGAGTGTGGAATAAGTCCTCTGGTCAACTACATCTTTGTTGCTCATCTTTACTCACTGCTATGAGCCAGGAAGAATCCTCACCCGATTGGGGCTACCTCCTCACTAAAAGCGAATCCCTCTTCATATATGGTCGTCTGGGATTGCCCCAAGAGACTGTATTGGGTTCTATAGACATCCATAATTCCAGCATCCTAAGGACAAGCCCAAATAACGATCATAAATATCCCACCACTAACCCATCACTGGTCAAGAAATGCTTGATCATTCCAGGCCTTAAATGAATCATATCCAAGATGAATGTGAGCAAGGACTAGGTCCCTGACAGTATTCCAAATGCAACACTAAATTCTCTGTAAAAACAAGCTTGCAAAAGCCATGGCAAGTATTTTCAATCAGACCCTAATATCAGGGCAGCTACCCAAAGACTGGTGCAATGCAAACATTTCGCCTATTTTCAAGAGAGGAGATAAACACCAAGCTGTAAACAACAGGCTGGTGTCCCTGACGTGCATCTCTGCATACTGATGGACCATATTCTGACTAAATGTATACTTAACCACTCAGAGAAGCATAATACTTTGACTAATTTATAACATGGCTTTCACTCAGGGTTTTCATGTTGAACACAGCCTCTCAACACTGCAGATGACTCAGCAGATGCTTTTCACAGAAACATGCAAACTGACATTGGAGTACTTGATGTCAAAAAGGCCTTTGATGTGGTACCTCCCAAGAGATTGATGAGGAAATTTCAATATTATGGTATCCAAGGTAACATTCTGAATTGGATCATTGAGTTTCTCACAAGCAGGAAACAGCAGGTAGTGGTGGACAAATATCCATCTAGTTCAGTCCTGGTAGCATCACGGGTGCCCAAAGGAACCTCTAATTTTCCTGTGTTATATAAATGACTTCACCAATTCAATCTCTTCCAAAATGCAATTCTTTGCAGATGATTGCCTGATTTAGCTTCATAAGACCAAACAACATTAGAGAACTAGGCCACTACATCGGGAATGAAATGTAACCCCTCTAAATGTTACATCTGAAGTGTCTCAAAATCACCAGACCCAGGAATCAGATACTGTACCATTTCTCCTTTTCTCAAATTATGCATTCCCCAGGCGGTAACCACCTTCATTCAAACTTCACAACAACTCCTGGCGAAAAAAACGTTACACCAGGGAGTGCCCTCATCCGCCCGACTCCCTGCCATCTAGTGCCACTGTTGTAGTGGCAATATAGCGCCACCACACAGGTAAATCTTCGTATTTTTCAACTTGCATGGTCATGTCGAGTTGAGGAATATCCTGGGCTCTCTAAATATCGCTATTTTTTAGCTGTATTCAGGTCGCCTCCAGCTTCTTGGGTGCACGAAATGCCTCCTTAGGGAGTGCTTCTACTGGTGTGTAGCCCAGGGAGTTCAAGTCTTCACTTTCGGCTAGCTTCTGGAGTATTCATATCACCACCTGGATTTACACCTACTTGGGCGCTAGCCCTCGGACTGCCAGTGGCTCTCCCCTCCACCAGGGAGAGGAATTGCTTCCCAGTGGCCCTCCTCACTCAGGGCCTGTGCGTTATCAAGGCACACTCCCTGAGGTAGGAGGGTTAGGTTCCCCTCGGCAGCTTAGTTTGTCTTTAATTAGTTAACCTTGGCACTACTTGTATATTTATGTGAGTACAGTTGAATGACCGTGTGCACCTGCATGGAAGTGGTCCGTGATTTTTCATACTTGTGCTTGTTTTGTTGTTTGTGCCATGTGCTTTTTTGTGTTTAGCTTAGCTCTGTGTGCGCTACTCTTCTGAATAAGCAATTTGCTAGTTATTCAACCGAATCGATTTAATTTGTGACAGTCATTTTGTTTGTCGAGGTTGGGCGCTACCCTTCCTTTGCTGGTCAAGGATTTTCGACCGATTCAACGCTGCTCCTTAAGGTTTTGGAACCAGTCAGTTTTTGTTTGATTGATTCAACCCGCTACTAGTAAGGACAGAAATCCGGAATTTAGTTTTTTCCTGTTACAGGTTGAATAAAGATGTATTTTGTGGGTTGATTATTGCTCCTATTGTGAACCACGTGTTTCCCCTGTCCTCAGGCAGTCTCGTGGGTTACCATGTGGGTGTGCCCTACCCTTGTGGTGAATATATATATATAGGGACCTCTTCTTCAACCTCAGGTTCTCCTAAGGTTGTAATTTCTCCCCTAAAGGAAGAGAGAATTAGAAGCATTCCTCTATCCACTCATAAAGCCCCTCAGGAGAGGATAAGAAAGAGAAAACATACCTCTCCAGGAGCTAAATCATCGTTCCCAGCCCCGTCTTCTAGGCCCAACTCTAAGTCTATCTCTTATAAAGGGAGGGCCCTTTCTATGACTTCGGCTGAGTCTGGTGCCACATTCAGACCCTTCTTTGGGGGGGGGAGGGAGGAAATCAAAGGTAGTGGGTTCAGCCCTTCTCCATTCTAGAGCTCGCTCAGAGGACAAAACTAAGCAATTAGTTCCCTCTGGTCCGAGCTCTACCAAAAGAACCTCACCCTTAGCCTCAGGCAAAGGAGGGGTCTCCCTCCAAAGGTGAATAGGACCAAGTTGGAGTCGGCTGGGGCTAGCTCTCAGCAAGCCCAGCGGGTTCCAGTGGGCAAGCGCACAAAATTTGCCTCTGCCCCTGGTCCTTCGCACCCCATCAAGCCCTCAGGGGCTCCTGAGTCTGATTCCCTCCTCCCTGCCCGGCCCCCTGGGCAAGTGAGGAGTTGAGGGCCTCTCGGTTCTCTTCCAGACACAGACCATTGGGCAAAAGCCACCCCTCCTCTAGAGAGATTGACTCCCTGCTTAAAAGCTCCAGAGGACTCCCTGAGGTCACCCATGACCCTGAGGAATTGGCCCCAGATCCAGCTCTTTCTGTGCCTGACACCGGGCAAGTGACGCCCGGCACCGGGCACTTAGCACCCGGCACCGGAAAGAGTGGCCAGAGTTTAGGAATCTCCCTCCTGGCACCTTACATCACCTTAAGGTTATCTTGCCCGGCACCGGGCACTCCCTGCATGCCCCTGAGCAAGCTCAGAAGGTTCCTGAGGCTGCATCCAATGCCCATCACTCGCCAAAATTTCACGATCTGCCCGGCTCTGGGCAGCAGAGACACCTTACTCCACCCGGCACCGGGCGGCAGAGGCAGCATGATCAGCCTGGCACCGGGCGGCAGATTACTCCGCCCAGTACTGGGCGGCAGAGCACCAAGGATACTACAAGCTTAGAGCAAGGTCTTTCTAAGCTTTCTCAGTCAGTTCTCTCCCCTTCTGGTAAAGATATAACCCCCAAAGTAAAACCGAAGGACTTTGTGCTCTTTAACCAGGGCTCTCCCCTGGTCCTTGCTGCCCCTCAGAGGGCATCTCAATCAAAATCAGTTCTGTCTGCCCCGAATGCCTCTGGCATTAGGAGAGGGGTTAAATCGGGGCCCAAATCTGAAATCATCAGGAGGGACCAGAGCTCCTGGCATACCCATGTAGCAAATTCCCTTCCTGACGAGATTTTCGGCTCCCCTGAGGAATCATTTGAGGACAGTCCCTTAGGATCTAACTCCTTTTACAGTTCTCCCCTCAGGAAAGATGATGATTTGAGGCCTCTAGTTGAGGATAATCCTCCTAACCCTCCTCCTCCTCCCCCGAAGGTAATCCCCACATGGCAACAAACCCCTTTGAGGAGGCCGTGATGGGAGACAAACCCCTTCTCGTAGACAAGATGTCCAAACTCAAGCCCTGATCGCGGCCATGAGAGCTGAAATAGCGGACCTCAAAGAGAAGATGGAGTCCTCCCAGGATGCCAGTCCGCTTAATCCTCAGGAGGAAGAAGCTTCAGGGGGAGAGGAGGGAGAGAAATCGGCCTCACAACGGAGGATGAGGGAATTCCGATGTTTTGTGGGAGAAACACTCCCAGAGTATGTTCCTCAGCCAGACCCCGAGTCCTTTACCACACATGGGATATCCTTGACCTCTTTAGATGCCTCATTCGAGGAAGATAGGAGGTCAAGGCAGATCAAGTCTTTACTTGAGAATGCCCTCCCTCGGTCCCCCTCTTGGGGGGCGTCAAAGATTATTTGGATGAATGTCTTCAAGGTCATGAGCCTCCTAAACCTCAGTATCAGTAGATAAACTTTTATCTGAGTTTAGCATACCCAGGCTTGTAAAGGGTGAAGCAGACAGGAACTTCAAGATGTCTGCCCCAAAGGTTTATGGATGCTCCTCAGGGAGATATAGAGTGAGGGCATCTCAGAGTAGGAGTAAAACTTATTTAATTTCTCCTCCCCAATCAGAGCGAGACTTGGTGCTATACACCGAAGCTTCCCTTAATTCCTTGAGGGCTTCCCCTGAGGAATACATGTTACGTGACCAGCTGTCAGTGCGTTCCTACTTGGATTATGCACTGGCAGCTGGACTTTCTGTAACCAAACAAGATTCGGATGACATATCCCTCAGGAAGCAGAGCAAGTATGCTATTAAGGTTGGCCTTCGTGCTATAGAGCACACTTCCTCAATAGCTCAGAAGGTGGTGGGCAGCCTATAACTTTCCAGAAAGACTCTAGCGTTAAAATCCCTCCCCTTTCGACTCAGAGACTAAGGCAGAGCTTTGATACCACCCTTCAGGGGATGAGCAGCTTTTTGCTGGGAAGATTGAGGAGGCTTCTTTTTAAGCCCTCGAGAGGGTAAAAAGGCACAGAGAATTAAAAGCAGATTTCGGTGCCTCGAAGCCTCCTCAGGCTAAACAGCGAAAGAGGTCTCATAGCTCCCAAGGTAAAAAGACACTGGGAATAAGGGACAAGATGGAGGTGGCACTGGCAGAGGGCGAGGTCAGGGAACCCAAAAGGTCAACCTCCCCAAGAAGGAGACCCTCCTGCCCCTCAGAAATCTCAGAAGGGGAAACGTAAACCCCAAAGAAAGCCACCAGCTCTAGGGGCACGGGCACTACCTCCCCTCCTTTGGTAGGAGCTCAATTGCTGAATTTCCTTCCTCAGTGGAGGGAACTGACTTCCAACAGGTTCGTTCTGAACATCATCAGGGAAGGAATCACACTGTTGTTTTGCGAGCAGCCTCCCCTCTCTCAAAGTTTCTTGCCCATGCCGAGGGAAGGCAATCCTAAAAGAGAGGCTCTGCTCGCCATAATCAAAGCGATGCTTACGAAAGGTGCAATAGAACCTGTGCAAGCTCAAACTGAGGGTTTCTATTGCAACCTATTTATGGTAGCAAAGCTAACAGGGAGATTCCGACCTGTGATCAACCTCAAGGCCTTGAATCTTCTGATGTACAATCAGAAATTCAAAATGGAGACTTCAAGGTCTATTGTGAAGTCAGTAACCTCAGGGGACTTGACGGTCTCAATAGACCTCAAAGACGCATAATTTCATGTGCCAGACCACGAAGACATCCGTCACTACCTGAGGTCTGCGATCTCGAGAACAGAGACCTTTCAGTTCAAGGCTCTGCCTTTCGGCCTCTGTTCAGCTTATAAGGAGTTTTACCATGATCCTTCAGGAGGTGGCGCAGCACCTTCATCAATGTGGAATCAAGTTCCACCATTACTTGGATGACTGGTTGATCTGTCACCAGGACCCAGTCATCCTGACAGAACACCTGAACTATATCCTGGATCTCTCCAGCCGCCTAGGTTGGGTGGTGAACTTGGCAAAATCAGATCTGATTCCCAGTCGCCAGTTCACCTACCTGGGTATGGACTTCAACACAGACTCATCATCAGTGTGTCCTACCCTCAGGCGGGTGGAGAGACTAGAAGGATGTGTCAGGTTATTTACCAGAAGACCGACACAACCTGCTCGCGCAGTTCTTCGTTTGTTAGGTCACATGGTCAGCATCTCAGATCTCACTCTTCTGGGTCGGTTGCACACAAGGCCCCTTCAGTTCTGCCTGTTGGGCCAATGGCGTCCGCGTTGCGACAGCCTCGAGCAACTAGTAGTCTTGGACGAAGTTGCTCTCCAGGACCTACAGTGGTGGACATGCAGAGAGAACACTCTTGGGGGAGTCCCATTAAGACCACAAGAGCCGACTGTCACCCTGATGAC
>JAUOBU010186609.1:0-12593 GCA_032360585.1 Nereis procera | reverse complement strand
TAAAACCTGTATTTTGTTTATGTCTCCACTTACTAGTCAGTGTTCTTATTCAATGTGAAACACCCTGATTTTGGTCCCACAATTTGGTGCCCAATACCCAGGATAACGAGCATATTGCCTCTTTATTCAACTTGAGGTACTCCCACTTTTCGATCTATGCCACTTATTGTATTTATTTTGAAACTCAAATTTGCTTACCTATAAGACTTACTCACATGTCTAACATTTGGAACAATGATGTAAGGCCTATCCATAGGCCTGTCTTCCAGGATCCATTCGACAATTCAGATCTGAATTTGGATCAGGACGACGTCCTAGGAATTCCAGAGCTCCCTGAGCAATGGATGACCCTAGATAGAGTTATCCAGCTGGTTGAGGCCTTTGCCGCTAACAACCCAGAAACCTTCGAAACCTTCGGACCCGAAGGTTACCCAGAGGGAAGGCCATGCACTTTATGCTATTCTTGCCGACCCTCAAGTGAGTGTCTGTCCTGCAGGATCTGCCCACGATTATGGCATGGAGCTAGGATTGTGCAGGCAGAACAGCTCAGGGAGAACCAGAACTGCTCTCCCTACTCCTCCAGAGGGAGCTGTTCTAGTGAGGAGGACGACCCTGACCGCTCCACATTCCTCACAGATTGGACCAGACCGGGTCCCTATATCATTCCCAGCGAACCAGTGATCCCCACATTCTATGAGGGACCATATTGGGTGGAAGAAAGGGGACTCACAGGACGTTTGTTCAATTATTATACTTACTATGGTGAGCTACAACCATCTGGTCAAACCGAACATGACCTAGAGGATGAAGGCACAGAGACCGGGTCCTTGATGGATGTATTCCCCGAATTTCTGGCCAGAATAATGTTGTAGATTTAATTGGTTAATCACTGACGATAAGTCAGACCATTCCGTCATTATTATTATTTGAATTTATTATGATTGTCCAAATTGATATTCGACGATCAGTAGTAGCTAAATCGATATAAGTGAACATTGTAGGTAGGCAGGCTATCGTCACGATAATCGCGTGACCTATCTATTAGTACTCGTTAACCTTTCGCCAAGAGAGAATGCTGAGTCAGATTCCCTGGTAAATTCTATGATGGGAGCTGCTATTATCGTTTTGTAGAACCTCCTCGCTGCCGCCTTTGCCCGCTTCTGCTTGCAGATCCAACTAGCCGTCTGAGCCGAAGTATCGCCTCCTCGCAACAATCTCCACAAGGACGGCTCCAGCGAAGACGCTCGACGGCCGGGATGACAATACGACGAATGGGGTGAGATACCTAGCCCTTTTTCTTGCTCAGCTTATCGTATTTCGCGTGACCTGTTTCTTGCTTGCAGCAGCGGCCAAACCATATTATCGTCTTTTATCGTAGCGGATAGGGATCTTATCTAGCGATTTTGCTGGCCCATCGAATATCGATTGACCAGATAGAATCCGACTCTTGTTTAAGTGAAGTCATAGTCCAACTCACATTAAACTCTATCTTTTGTCGCCATAGGCGAATTCATTCAGAATCTTATCCACGATAAGAGCCATAAAAGCCTTTTCGGATTTCGATATTATATAGTTATATATATATATATAATTTTATATTGTGAAGCCAATTCGTTTTGATAAGACTGTAAGTTTATGGAGTTGTCTGACGAGGAATTAACCTCAGGGGATTCTGACTTAGTGGACAGAATTAACGCCTCAGTTCAGGCTATTCGAGACGAATTGCAGTCTCAAATTCAAGGAGACGACCTAGAGGTTGAGGTTCAGCACCTAGTTGACAGACATCATAGGGACGAGGTTGAATCTGGTTTAGGTCACCTGGCGTTTGGTTTAACAACCTCTACTGTGCACCACAACCTAACCTACGAAAACTCAGTTAGTCTACCGGACGAAGATACCATACCACCGCCACCTCAGGCACAAACACCACCTCAGACACCAACACCTCAGGGCCACACCACAACCATGAGCATAAATGACATAGGGGCCATGGTGGCCGAGTCGCTGAAGGGACCTCTCCACTTAATGGAGAGTGAGCTCAGATTCACCAGAATAGCTGGTGACATCCAAAAGTTCGACGGAAACACCAAAAGGTTTAAAAGGTGGTGGAAACTTTTGAATCAGGGGAAGCTGTTGTTAGGAGACTCGGCACTTATAGGGGTTAGATTAGCCCTTAGCTCCTCCCAGGGTCCAGCAGCGGACTGGATTTTCGACTATTTTAGGGAAAATGAAGGAGCACTAGTCTGGGCAGACTTTGAAGCACAAGCTAAGGCTAGGTTCGCTCCACCGGTCAATGAGCTATCAGCACTAGAGTCACTTCTGGCAATTACCAGAAAGACGACAGAATCGGTCACAGCCTTTGCCGACAGACTGAAGGCCCATGCTAAAGATGCTGCGGGAGGGATGACCACCAACCAACCCTTCATCCAAAAGCTCCTAGTTAGGACTTTCATCAGAGGGATCAATGACGATAGACTGCAGGTGGGGCTCACCAGAATGCCCCTAGATAGCCTAGATAAGGCACTAGAACAGGCCATGAAGGACTCAGGGGCTAGGGACAGGTTGAACTATGCCAGGGACAGAGTAGAACTAGATAGGGACGAGGAGGACATGGATATAAGTCAGGTCTTGGCAGGACTTGGGCTAACAGAGGAGGGACTTAAGTCCAAACCCTCGAAGCCCTCCACCGAGGGTCATGCTAGCTCAGCAGGGACCCGGGACCCACCGATGACCCCAACCACCAGTTCTGCTAGCACAGCACCAGCCCTAGGAAACCAACCCCTAGACCTCGAGGACGAGGTTTACTACGCCTACCCCTTAGACAGTGATCAGGTGTATGCTGACGAGGATGGGTATGAACTATGCCCTATTAGATTCTCTAGAGACCCAAACCGAGGGGGAGGCCCAAATAGGGGCCAGTCTCGTGGAGGGTACCGTGGAGGACCCAGGGCCTACCAGGTCCCAGGGTACCACCAGGGACAGAACCAGGGACAGGGGTACAACCAATCAAACAAGGGGTACCCAGAGTCAGTTGAGGACGCCTATAGGCGTGGAATGGAAGACGCTAGGGCAGGAAAATATGGATTGAAATATTCATATGGACCCGCTGAGACAGGACCCACCAATAACCAGACAGGGACCCAGCTCAGAGGAAGGATGCCTCAGCTCAAATGGGCCCCAGATGGGACCCCCATTTGCGCTAACTGCCAGGAGTTAGGGCATATCAGGAGATCCTGCCCCAAGAATGGAGGGCAAGGGTTAAACTAGAGGGCGACCCCTATCGAGGCAGGGGTGATCGCCTGAGTAACCAGCCCTCGGATCTCCAAGCATATGTAGTGGATATAGCGAATACTAGAAGACCCACAGTCTTAGCAAAAATCTTAGGGAGATCCTTCAGGGCTTTAGTTGATTCAGGAGCACAAGTCTCCCTCATTCAGGAGACTTTGATTAATGAATTACCCCGTAGCCATTGTAAGAGATCAGAAGACCAACCGTGCAGCCTGAAATCAGCCTCAGGCGATTTTATCCCTAGCTCAGGCTGCTACGATATTACCCTAAGAGTAGGACACAGAGAGATCGCCCATTCATTTCACGCGGTTACCGGAATCAAGCACACCATATTGTTAGGAATGGATTTTCTAAAATCAGAACGAGCTATTATAGACTGCGATATGAATACGATAACGCTAAAAGATGAAGAGATTCCTCTTCTCTTTACAGAAGCCCTAGGAGAACGATGCAGGGCTACATCGAAAATTATCGTCCCTCCCCAATCCGCACTCTCAGCGCGAGTAAAATTAAACAAATATGCGCCAGCCCTAGCCGATGGCGAAATATATGAAGTCTCGGCCTATGAAGAGGGTATTCTCCGTAGAGAACCCGGACTAACTGTTATAAATGGCGTGACCAGAGCCAAGGACGATACCGTACCTATCGTCTTGATAAACTCCACGGCCAAAGCCCACCATATAATGAAAGGCAGCCTGATCGCTAAAGTTAGGCCAGTGAACATGGAGGAGATCGTCCCGATGGACCCCCGACTGGTCACGCACGATAACTCAGCGATAAAGCCGAAAG
The DNA here is from genome assembly GCA_032360585.1 of Nereis procera. Lineage (NCBI taxonomy): Eukaryota > Metazoa > Annelida > Polychaeta > Phyllodocida > Nereididae > Nereis > Nereis procera. Next base: position 8,516 of record JAUOBU010186609.1, on the reverse strand, counting down.
CACCGATTCGCGTGATCAACGAGGTCACGCAAGACGATAGTCCGGACGATAATTCGTATAACGCATACGATAAGAACAACAAATGGAGAAAGCCGGCTACTGGCGAAAATGTACCATATGGTGTATTAAACATAGGCGACCCGGACACCACGCCTGAGCAGCGATCCAAATTACAAGCCCTACTTCACAGATTTGATCATATATTCTCTAAATTCGACTACGATATAGGGCGAACCCATCTCATGGAGGTGGAAATTCGGACTGGAGATGCCGCGCCAATCCGTAGCGCACCGTATAGAACTCCGGCAGCTGTCCGCCCCGAAATGGCCAGACAAATCAAGGCCATGCTAGAAGCCGGCGTGATCTCTGAAAGCCAGTCGCCCTGGGCCAGCTCTCTCTTTGCGGTACCCAAGAAGGGTAATAAAGTTAGATTCGTGGTCAACTACGACCCCTTAAATAAGGTCTGTGACCACTTCCTATGGCCCCTCACTCAGATTGATGACATCCTTGGTACTCTGGCTGGAACCAAGTATTTCTCCAGTATAGATATCTCCCATGCATTTCACCAGATTCCCATCAAACCAGAAGATAGGCCGAAGTCAGCCTTCGTATGCACCGAAGGTCTATATGAGTACAATACCCTGTGTTTTGGGTTGACAGATGCACCCTCCATATTTAGCCAGTTGATGGACCATATATTAAATGGCATCAAAAACACCTATGTGACTAGTTATGTCGACGATATATTGATATATTCAAGAACGTTTGAAGACCATCTTGAACATGTCGCTGAGGTCCTCCGTAGGATAGAAAAGGCGGGTCTTAAGATCAATAAGACCAAGTGTGAGTTCCTCAAGCCTGAGCTCGATTTTCTAGGGCATGTAGTAACTCGAACTGGCATTCGCACCCAAGATGCCAAGGTAGATGCCATCAAAGATGCCCCTACTCCTAAGAACATCAAGGACGTTCGGAGTTTCTTGGGAATGGCCGGATATTATAGGAGGTACTGTCTGAGGTTCTCGGACATTGCCAGACCATTGACTAGCCTCACTAAAAAGGATGCCCAATTCCAATGGGACACTGATTGCCAAAAGGCATTTGAGACTTTGAAAGATAGGATGACCACTGCACCAATCCTAGTCCACCCAGATCCACATAAGAGCTTTACGTTGTGGACAGACGCCTCTAATTATGGCATAGGGGGTGTCCTGTGTCAGGTCGACGATAACGGTTGCCACAGGCCTGTGTGTTTCTTATCAGGTAAATTGACACAGGCCCAGAGAAAATGGTCAACCTATGAGAGGGAACTATTCGCCATTGTCAAGGCATTATCACAGTTTAGGCCCATATTGTATGGCAGACCATTTGCCATATTCACAGACCATGCCCCCTTAACTTATATCAAGGGCACTCAGCATTCAAATCCTAAGATACAGAGGTGGGCCATGACGATAGCCCAGTATGGTTGCCCCATTCACCATGTAAAGGGGAAGAACAATAGTGTAGCCGATTTCTTGAGCAGAATAGGGGATCCGGACAAACGCGTGACCATGCGTGACTACCCTCTGCCCATCAGTGAGGAGAATCCTTATCCAGATAGGCTAGTTAATGTTGAAATAGACTCAGACCAAGACGAAATAGCCATGATTAATACGGATCAGGTACCTGTGTTTTCGCGTGACCTACAGGACGATAACGACTCTGACGACGAAAACGACATGGACCTTAGCCAGGAATCAAACCCCAGATCTCCGTCAAATCAGCCTCCTCCCACGATCGACGTCACGCATTTCGGCCAATTACAGCGTGACGACCCCAAATTATGCGTGATTTGGCGCCAATTATCGTCCAAGGCATGTCCGGAACATGTTAGAGAGAAATACGTCATACTCGACAAGAAGCTATATCTGGTTGATAAAAAGGACCGAATTCGCCTAGTCGTTCCAAACTCTCTCAAAGAAGAAGTGCTCGATCACGCACATGAAGGGTTCGCTGGCGGCCATCTTGGCCAGGCCAAGATCTATTCATATCTGTGTAAATGGTATTTTTGGCAAGGAATGTACCGCGATCTCTTGGAGAAATTGAATGAATGTATTCCATGCAATTCATCGAATCTCCACGCAGTTGACCCTCCTTTACAAGAGAACCCAGTCCCTCCATCGCCTTTTCACACGATAAGCATAGATCTCTATGGCCCTCTTATCGTCTCGGGACGAGGTAACCGACACATAGTCACTGCGATCGATCAGCTAACTGGATGGGTGGAATGCAAAGCCATTCCAAACCGAAATAGTGAAGAAGTTGCCAAGTTCGTTCTCGAAGAAATCGTGGCCAGACATTCTGTCCCCCGCGTTATGATGTCTGACAACGGGACAGAATTTGTAAATTCGGTTGTCCATGAACTAACACGAACATTGAAGATGGCTCATATCAGGGTCGCAGCCTACTCCCCTCAGGCTAATGGAAAGTGTGAACGCATTCACAGAGATCTCACTGCGTATTTTCGCAAATTAACCTATGACGAGCGAAAGCATTGGGACGATCACTTATCGTCCATCATATGTGCTTATCGTTGCACAGACCACCATTCGGCCGGGTATTCTCCTTTCTACTTGCTGTATGGGAGAGATCCAACTATGCCCATTGATACCATCCTGCGTCCAAGGTTGAAATATCATGGTGAAAATGAAGCGATAAAATCATTAAATATTTGGCACAAAACCTGGCGACACGCACGGCAAAACATCCGACAAAGAGCACGACAAAATCGAGAAGCGCACGACAAAAACGCGACATATGAAGAACTGAAGGTTGGAGATCCGGTATATGTATTGAATCCTGCCAGACAAAATAAATTCGATGCTCCATGGCTACCCCACTATCGTATCGTGGAGAAGATTGGCACCCACAAATATCTTGTAAAAAACCAGATTTCGGACAAGGTCACGCGATTGAGCGCCCGCCGGCTGAGAAAGGCAATCGATACACCAAACTGGGGAATCAATCGACCGATAGAGAGACTGGCGGGTAGACGAGCTAGATATGTAGTCCAGGACTCTGACGAAGACGATAGTCACGCAGAAGACGATAACCCTAATTTAGCCCCAGCATTAGTCTCTCCACCATCTTATGAATCGGCCACTAGACCTCGCAAAACGACACAAATATCGTCAGGTCTGGACGATACTAAAACTATCGTCCGACTTCCAAAACCGCCAAGAGTTCCTAGACCACCCAAACCACCACCACCACCACAAATTCAAGTTAGAAAAGATGGAAAACCTTTAAGACGGTCCCATCGACTTACTAATCAATCACCCCGCTAAATGAATTCTACCCTATAAACCAATAATTAATTATACTGTTCTATCATTGCAGGCTGTGGGCCTTGGTGGTCATGGCAACTCTCTCCCCTTCGTCATCAGCCACCACCGACACCGACACAGCCGCTGCCCCCACAGTAGTGTTTAGACCACTAAAACGATTCTACACTTCGCAAAACAAATGGCTCATTGCCTTTAATGTAGAGCTTCAACCTTATGAAAATATCTTGAATATCTTGGAAGATAGATCACGAAATATCTTAGCCGAGGCTATCTCTTTATCTAATCGAAACAATGACTCATATCAGCAAGATCCAACGAAAGGTTGGTCAAAATCCTATATTCGTCTAGCAACCGGCTTGATTCCAGCCTGTCAGAGTTTAATTAATGAAGCCAATGAAATCAGGTCACGCATGATTGAATATCGTCTCCTATTCGATGCTCCCTCTCGAGCAAAGCGCTCGGTCCTGCCGTTCATAGGCACCCTGCTGAACAAACTGATCGGGACTGTAGACGAAAAGACGATAAATCAAATTAATGATCAGCTGCGTGACCTCTCACGCACAACGATAAGTATAGCCCATATTTTGGACGATAGTCTATCCTTGTTAAATGTTACTCGGGCACAAGTTAATGTCAATACAGAACAGTTAAACAAGCTTCTTGTCATCACCACTAGCATTTACAAGGACACTCACAATTTAAATATATTTCGAGCCTTTGCCGTTAAATATAGCCAATTAGCGGTGGAAATAGGGAACGTCAGGGCTGGTCTCCTTGAATTACACATAGCTGTGGACGATGTTAATCGTCGCTTATCAGATCTCTTTGTCGGACACCTCACACCACTAATATTACCACCATCAGATCTGACTAGGGTACTAGAGGGAATTGAGGAACAGCTTCCTCCGCTATTGCGGCTCCCCTTTGACATCGACAACGACTTATATCGTTACTACCAATTCTTGACAGCTTATCTTTATCCCTATGAACAAGGCTTCACAATCATATTAGACATTCCACTAGGAGACATCAGTTCATCATTCGAAGTCTATCAAGTACAGACTTTTGATGTCCCCTATCCTAATTCGAGTTTGGTGGCTCGCCTGGACCTGAACGTTGAATTTGTAGCTATCTCACCTGATCTCAGCCAAATTAGCTATCTCACGGCCTGGGAACTCAGAGCATGCTCAGAAGACGTTTTTCATTTTTGTAAAATTACTACTCCTATCTATCAGACCCTGAGCATGACAAATGACTGCATTGTGTCATTATTCAAGAATCAAAATTATAGGGACACATGTCCCATTAAAATCACTCATAATGTCAGACCCATTAGTACAGCGGTCTATTTTAATAATGGGCTCTGGAAAATCTCTACTCCATCCGAGCTCACCTTCACTATTGTCTGTGCAAACGCACAAACAGAAAGAAAAATAATTAAAGGCCCATTAGGCGACATTCAATTAGGAGTGGGATGTTATGCCACCAGCGATGCTCTCAGTCTCCCACCCTACTATCGCAGGGAGACTAGATTGCCATCGTCAATAGTCAATAGTAATCTCCCTCTTGCGGCTGATCTATGGTCTCCCCTTGCCGAGGAAATGGCCCAAACGATGGTCCTTTTCCCCGACAAGCTGACTCCATTATTAGCCGGAAGCTCTCCTTCTATCACTTCTTTAAAATCTAGATTGAGCAATGAGATATTGAGTCTCAAAGCTCAGAGTTCCAACCAGGAACACACTCGCGATTGGCTATGCTTAGGATTGGTTATAGGTCTATGGTTAGTCCTCATAGGTAGCATAGCATCATTTTGTATATATTTTAGAAAGTATTTTAGCACTATGAATAATGTATGGTTTGGTGGCTGCTGTGGGCGGAGAGGGCCTCGTGGGTCGAAGGCTGCCAAGAGGAGGAGAGGTACCCATGAAATCGAATACAACGCCCATGAGATCGCTGAGCCAAGGGCCAAACGCCTGAGAGACGTTTTGCGAGATGTGGAGACCACTCTTCAGACGGCAGTCGAGATGCACCCAACAGCGCCACCTACAAAGACCCGTGGTCCCAGGGTTCGAACCTCGCCCAAGGCCACGGATGATGGGTCCGGGGATCCATCCCCCTACGAGTTAATGGTCATAACTAATGACTAGGTCTATGGTAGACCCCTAGATATGGAGAGGCCGGGAGGGTTGCAGCGTGCGACTGTCTCTCTACAGTGCCTCAGGAAATCGGACGGAATGGAACCGAAAGAACGATAAGCATGACCGGCCAGGGAGGCTCGGTTATGCCTATTAACACTTACTGGGCAACAGGTTTGCCCAGACACTCTAGATATGCGAACTTCGACCCACCACCATAAACACCACGATTGAACAATCGGACGCTATCGTAGCGCGTGACCACGGGAGGTCACGCACACCGGACAGCTCGGACATCGCCCCACAGCACTCGTCGGAGATTCCAGCCTTCATCATGCAATCAGCGACCCTCATTGATTCCGGACGAATTTGTTCGAATTGCTTGAACTCTTTCATGTTGTTTCACTCACACACACACACACACCCCACGATTCAAGCACACACATACACACCACATTTTTGTTTCAGCTAGGGAACAAACATATCACATCAACTTCTGCACACACCCTTTGTTGAAGCAGTTTGTGACATCTTAGTCCAGGGACGACGGCTCGCTACCTGCTGCCAACTCAGGCATTTGGACTAGGCAGAGGTCTGCCTTTGGTAAGGAGACGAAAAATCTCAAGGGTATTGTACTGTATTAATCATGTTTTATTTTTTTTCAGCGGTTACATGCTATGGGAGCATGTGGTAGGTTTGGTTAGATTACTCTGGTGGTGGACTGTATAGTCATAACACACTAACACACACGCACGACTACATCATGCATTATCGTCCTCGGAATCGACGCCCCACAGCGCGTGTAAGCTGTTAGTTTTAGCCTGGGTTACCTAAACCCGGACGATTCATATCACAAACACCACACAACACACCCTCTCACTCAAACAACACCCACACACACACACCCCCACGCAGTCACGCCTCATAGCACACCCTCCGTCGGTTGGCGAGACAGACATACAAATGGGTCACGGGGCATTGGATGCGGTAGGGGCCCCTGCCGTCATCCGATTAACCCCCTAGTAATTAAGAAAGCCACGGTTAATTAACCCATTGCCTTCTTCCCCATCACCCACACACCAGGTTGCTATAATCGCATGTTTGGTCACCACAGTGAAACTAGTCCAAACTACACCACTTCTCTCACTCAGATGACCCAATGCCCACCTATCGTCCTGCTGGCCAGGGGTTAGCCAACCAAACACACGCACACACCACAGCAACCACCCAGTACATGCAGCATGAACTCGGTCCATGTTCATGTTCATCAACTCCTCTATCCACTCGACCGACTCCGTATCTCACGAACAGGGACTGGAGATATTCCGCAAACGTGCGGCATGAGAGTTGGCCACGAAAGATTGGCCATAGGTTATGTCATGACCCTCATGGGGGTTCACTCCAGCCCCTGATAACTCATCATGTTTATGGTAGTGGAAATGTATTTTGTACTAGGATTGTATATTGGTAGGAACCCCAAGGAGGGGTCGGTATCGAAATATTTTAGTGTATAGAAATCAATGTTGGTTGAGTCAGATCGGATCTGATTGGACAGGACTGATGGGATGGTCCCATCCGGTGTAGGTAGTGTAACGTTTGTATTTAGGATAGGTTTGGTATCGTTCTCCCTCTATAAAACGAGAGATAATGCCACCACTTTCATTTTTCAGAGGCTATTTGAGGCAGATTGGGCATTCCCATCCGGACGCTAGGCAATCTTACATGATATCATTATGCACAAACACGCAGCACGCACTCGGACACACCCTCACGCACACAAACACCCAATGATTCATACAACAATTTTTTTTAACAAGCGCCACCCACGCACATGTCTAGCCCCGGGAGTCCCCAATAGGCTTCAAAATACCGTCTCTATGATTTAATATCATTTAGACGGTTTGTTTACACTTGGCCGGACTGTCACGCGTTTTCTGGATTTTCTCGCCAAAATTCCAAATTTGCAAATTTCATCGATTTTCAAAGGCCGATTTCTCCATTTTTAATCAGTAAAAAGTTGAGCCGCCTGTACCGAAGGGTGCCTCGGGCTCTCTACTTCACATTCATGCCCTCTATAGCCCTCGGCGGCCCTTTATTTCCCTCCAAGCAGCGTTCTCGTGGGGTGTGTCTCGTGCTCGATTCGAACACGTGGAGCCCGCCACACAAGCACGTGTGTTTGGAAACCGGGTTCGCTGATTGGCTGGCACGATCTATTTTTAGAACACCGATAAAACCCGTCCTCCCGGACTGGACCTCCTCGCTCCGGCGGCCCGTACGACCAATTTAGACTAACATTAATATCCATCCTTGCGCAGAATACTCCTCAAACACTCTCCTACGTTGTTAGGATTCAAATTTCGTCGTTTGCTGTCCCATAACATCGTACGACCTGAAAATCCTCGGACTTTCGGCGCCCAAAACGGCCGCCATGACACCTCCAGTTTCTCGGAACTCGCCGAGGCAATTTTATCTCGAATTTTTTGATTGGCTAATAACCTGCGCATGCGCCACCTTATAATCTTACTTGGAGCCGGTCACGCATTTCTTTCTCTATTTTGGCCATGTTTAGGACGATAATCCAGGTCCGGCCACGTTGCCTCGCCTTTTATTTTCTTGTATTTCTCTGAATTGCTGTATATTCACGTCCGATTTTTTTGGAGTCATAAACCAACTGTTGACCTGATCGCCACTCTATCCATCTGGCCACTATGTAAAAAAATTTTTCTTCACTAGTAACCTCTTTTCCGCCTCTTTTCCGAAATTTTGGGCTCTTTTCCTGTATTTTTCCAGATTTCTTTGGACTGTCCAGTTCTTCGGGGCAACAAATTTAACCTAAGCTATTTTTATCTATACGATCACCTTCTTCATTCTTTGAGTTTCAAAATTACGCCCGACGTCGAGGCGACGTCACTCTAACTCAATTATCTCTCCATTATCTCTCGAGATATCTCGACTTAGAGATAAGAGGGGGGGAGAAGTTGTAGGACTGATTTTAGACATCCCGGCGATATACGATTATATATATGTCCCCAACATCTCCCCAACTATTATTCAT
>JAUOBU010185498.1:0-12607 GCA_032360585.1 Nereis procera | reverse complement strand
TCAACGGTTTGAAGGGGGGCCAAGGTACTCTTCGCAATCTTGCTCAAGCCCTCCCTAATTAATGCTGTTGGAGGGAAGATGTAAGCCACTGGAAACTGGCTCCACCTCACCGACATGGCATCCGTCGCCACCACATTCGGTTCTGGGTAGGGATAGACAAACACCGGCAGTTGCAAGTTCTACGGTGTTGCCATCAAGTCAACCATCAGGGAAAGCCTGAGTTGAAGCAAGATCTTCTGAAAGACCTGCATGCTCAGGGACCACTCCGTCTGGATAGGTTTCGCCTGTGAGGGGGCATCCGCCAGAATGTTTCTCTTCCCCGGGAATGTGGTTGATCCAGATGCTGAGACCAAACACTTCTGTCAGCATGAAGATCTGCCAGGCCAGACTGCATAGGAGCGATGAGTGGGTCCCACCCTGTCTGCGGACATACAACACTGCCAACGCGTTTCCCGACAGGACCTGTACTGAGGAGTCCCGAAGGTGCTATTGGAACCCCTTTGAGGGTGAAGAGGATCGTCTCCAGCTCTCGGGAGTTGATGGACCTCCCCGGGTTTTCGGAAGGCTATCTCCCAGCCAGCTGCTGTCTGACAGCACCCTTGATTAGATGTGCTCCCCATCCCTCAGTGGAGGCATCTGTGATCAGTCACCTGTGGGTCATCCTCTTCCAGGGGAACCCCTCTTAGAGTGTTCCCCGTCTCCCCACCAGTGCAGGTTCTCCTGGCACTGTATTGGGACAGTAATGACCTCCTCCATGCTGTCCCTCAGTGGGGACTAGACCGAGAGCAGGAACATCTCAATCAGGCTGGCGTGTAGCCTGCCAAGATGAACCATTTCTCCCAGGCTGGACAGGTGTCCCAGCAGCCTGAGGACAGCTCACCAATTGGGTGGGTCTCCTGCAAAACAGGCAGATCCAACCCCTGAGCTGCTTGACCCTCTCCAGGGCTTGTCGGACCAACCACTCCTGAGTATCGAAAGACGCCCACAAATGTGAACTGGCTGCTGGGGGTCAGCTCTGACATGGAGTCGTTGATCAAGAACTCCTGGTCAGAGACAGTACCCTGTTCAACTGCATGCGTAGTAGACCTGGGTCCTGGCATCTGATGAGCCAGTTGTCCCGATAGAAGTGGATCTGGATCCCTTCTGAGTGTAGGTCAGCCACCTCCCTCGTCAGCAACGTCGAAAGGCCAAAAGGCAACGCCCTGAACTGGAAGGCCTGTGTCTATGATGTGGCAAACTTCAGATACTTCTGGAAGCTCCTGTTGATGGGTACATGGAAGTAGGCGTCCTTGAGATTGGTCAATACCGACCAATCTCCTGGAGTGACAGCCTTTATGACAGAGTGAATCATCTCCATCTTGAACGATGGGTTCCAGTCATCTTGTTGAGAGCCTCCCGGTGGATGACTGGTCTGAAGCACCCTGTGGCTTTTGAGAAAGGAACAGGTTGGAGTAGAAGCCCCTGGAACGCTAGTCCTGGACCTGCACCACGGCTCCCTTCCTTACCATCACCTTGATCTCAAAGCCCTCCAATAATGGTGGCTCTACCTCGAACTCTAGCTTCAGGCCCTTCCGAAGAACTGTAGAATTAACTGATGTATCGTCAGTTCCTTCTAGGCCGGAAGGAAATTCTGCAGCCTGGTTCCCAACTCCAATTGGCAAGAGGGGGCGCTCGGACTGGGGCTGGGTCAAGGGTCCCTGTCCCAGAATGTCCCTTCCCTCCGGATTGCTGCGCCTTGGGCACCCATATCCCGACGGTCACGCAAACATGCGGAGGATGCCTTAGCGGCCTCCATCACCCTGCCTCCGAATAGGGACTTTTGGCCTGAGGGCAGGAAACGAAGCTGCGCTTTGGCCTCCTCTCTGACCTGAAAGACCTTCAGGCATTCATCACGCCGCCTCAGCTCCTCGTTGCCAGTGATTCTTAAGATCGACGCGACGTGCTGAAGAGCACCCGCGTCTACCTGCAACGCCCTCATGGCTTGGTCGTGGTCGGCTGGATTATCCGATTTTGTCCCGCAGTCCATGGCCGCTAGAGCACAGTCCATGTATGACAGGAGCCTCAGGCCCTGTCTCCTCCATAGCCAAAAGCTTTTCCACTCCCTTGGGCGGATGGCCCCACTGCAGAAAGTCCTCATCCAGCGCTGGAGACCCCACCAGGTCGGCCTCGTCCCTTGCCGCAAAACGAAGAAGGTGGTACGCTCTCAGTTTGAGGCTGTACGCCTTCAGCTTCCCCAGTTGGAAGACTTGTGACCTCTGGTCCCGCGGGGAGAGGCAGCTCCTGAAGCTGTCCAGTGGAGCCAAGGCCGACTCTGGGACCTCCCCTGAATGTAGGCATCCAAGGACTCCTGACATTCCACCAGAAGTGGGGACAACGGGAGTGCCGCCTCGATTACTGCAGAAACCTCTCTGGCCCTGCGCACAGAGTCAAAGAAATCATCTAAGAGCGAGAGGTCAGGCCACCAGGGGTGGCAGGAGGCGTCGATGGAGAGAGGAGAGGAGAGGAGAGGAGTCCTCCTCCTCCTCATCCATCTCGGTTCTGCCCTCCTGCGGTTCCCCGGCAGACTTGTTTTCCCCCTTACTAGAATAGGCTAGGACCTCTCCCTGGACCCTGGCCTCTAGGACTCTGATCTGGTCCACCTGGGACCTGATCACCTAGAGTGTGTCCTAATCCCCTGTGTTACCCTTGATACTGCTCCTATGGTGGAAGGAGTGGAAGGCGAAGGGATCCCCTTGGGGAAAGTTGGCGATTCCTCCACCACCGGAGTCGACGGTCGGGAAGGGACTGACCTACTCAGGCAAGTTGCTCACGTCAACGGTGGATCCAGAGTCCTCAGCTCCTCTGTCCGCAAAGTCAGGTCCTCCATCTAAGGAATCCGACAGGCTGCCAGGGAGGAAGTGCGAGTATTTTGTGACAACGACCTGTTCTCCCTCACCCGAGAGAAGTGGTGTGACAGAGAGGATGATGAAGGAGATGAAGGTGTAGATGAAGAAGACGAGGAAGATGACGAAGGAAACAACGAAGACGAGGGAAAAGGGGAGCGTCTGTGAAGCTTCCTCTTCGATCCCAACTTGGTTAGTCAGACCGCCAGAAATTCTCATTGTCCCAGCAGTGGGAAGAAGAGTTGTCCTGGTGAAAAAAACAGGTTACATCATGTTCTCTGAAAGCCTGGAGGCAAACCCATCCAGTATGTCCGGTAAAGTCTGGTGCAGGTCAGGTGAAGTGCACAGATGAAGTCAGGAGTGATCACACGACAAGATGGCTCCAGCCAAACAGGGCAGACTGGGGAAACTACAATTAATGAGAAGGCCCACACACACACATCACATCACTTCTCCCAACAAACAAGAATCGATGGCTGTCAGTTGGAGACAGCTGTCAGTTCATGCATGTCTACACCCACATCACATATCAGATGACCCCACAATGACATAACAAAGGTTGTAACTGGCTGGACGCTAACACTCAAGCCTGAAAGCAATGCTGTTTTTGTTTTTTTACGAAACGCAGCAACTACAACACTGAGATGTATTGGGATCAGAAAACACATGACCAATTCCAATGGTATGTAGTACATGTACTGTTAATCTCCAGCCAATTTTGCGATAAAAGATACGCAGATATTCAATACATTTAATACATTCAACAGATCTACAATACATTGAATATAATAGAGTAAAGGAGGGGGGGGGGGTCCAGTCATTAGTGAACATAGGCAATTCGTGGCCATGGTTTCATATAATTCACATAACTACGACCAGTGAGTGCCCCTTAACTTTAATGAGAGTACCGCAAGGACAACCTCTACGTTGTTTATCATTACCATATATTCAATCATGCTATAGTTTCAATGGGCGGGCCAATGCTGGTTATCTAATGATTTTATGAAACATGTCCGACGATGGGACAACTTCACCCCAGGCTACAGCGAATTAGTGGAATAGGAAAGTCTTAAGATCCCAGCCATAAATCCTGCAACATTCAAGTGTCATAATGAGGGAATTGTAATTTGGAAACGTCAGTATGTGTACATTATCGCTTCATTCGCTGAGACGTAAAACACTACTCAAGCAATCAATTCATTTGCTGAGAGTTGACCTACTCAGGTTATTTCTGTAAGATCTGGGAGAATCTCTGAGCTGCTGAACGTATGCTGTGACAATGCCCTATGGTCAGTGTGCTACCTGCTTCTGACAGTGAGTTGTACAATGGGTGGTTGACACATGCACACATACCATATTATTCCAAATAGGCACGCCGGCAGCGAAGGCAAAAGTGATGAAGAGGGAAATGAAATTAGTCTTTTCAATGGAAAGGGTATTTTGGTAATGGAGCCTAAATGTTGATGGGATATCATTATATTCAAAAGATTAGAGCATGTTGTTATCATCACTGTCCATGGTGATATCCATCAAAGGAAGCGCTGCCTGGTTCAGAACCAGCCAGTGCTCCTTTTGATAGATATCACCACAACAATCAGATTTAGAAAGTACTTCATCTGCTGTGGAGATAAAGAGGCACATCTGATTGAGCGTGAGCATTTATTCCATACTTTACGGTATGCCATGAAGTGGCGGGTTTGAAGAAGACATGCAACGTTCTTGAGACGTTGAAGATCAATCCTCATCAGCTTTATGGAATCTGGTATGTGTCCTTATAGATTACGGCCCAATGAGTCACCTTTACTTTTATGATATTAGTACAAAGTTGTTATCAGTGCTGCCATCTAGTTGAATCGACAAGCTCCATAAGTCACGTGCCATTAAATCTCACCTATAACCTATATATGTTGCTAGTCCTAATTGTTGATCATAATAGTTATCAGTGCTGCCATCTCGTTGGAGCTATGAGCGCCATAAGTCACGTGTCATTAATTCTCACCTATAACCTATAGATGTCGCTAGCCATAATTGTTGATAAGGCAGTGTGTGATCAGCGTGGCTTGCTAAGCGCGCCCGACAGCTTTGTTGTCTAATTCATTGATCCCATCAGTTTGCTTAGCCTTCAATGATGAGATATTTTTATGGCTTATTCACTGAGCATATGATAGAATGTGGTAGTCGTCTAGCTTTGTAGCTGACATAAACAGAATTCTAAAACCGTTCTCTAATGTAGAACTATCGACATAGTTGACAGGCCCTTGACAAGGATTAATGGCAAATATATCTGACAGATGGTTGCCAAGGAGGTAACTAACGTTACTGCAACACTATATGTTAACTCTATAGCAAGAACATCAGACTGCGATGGAAAACGACGGTAACCAACAAGGTGCGATTGGCGTGGGGATATCACGAAGAATTTGCCTTCGTGATATCCCTACGCCATATGATCCTTATTGGATATTGTATTTTTATCCGCTGGCCCTTGGCCTTGTGATATCCCTACACCATATCTGTTTTCATTTGTCAGCCATGTGGTCTTGCTATAGTATCTGGTAGTAAACTTACGCCTGCAGTTGTTCGACTTCGCTGGTGATGGTCAGATCGTGGCCGAGTATATGTAAGGCTGTGATGATGTCAACTCCACTGTATGAGTTCACCTAGTGGCCCACCTATACGGAGAAAAAACACCAACAATATTACCATCTGAGCCATGAAATACCACAGCATGAATCATCACAACCTCTTACCTCCTTCACTACTTCCTTAATTTCCGGCTATGTCACAATTTCATCGATTCACAGTTCACGTTAGTGAGCTGTGAGTCAATGATATGGCCATATTGGGATATTTTGTTCATGGAGATCAATTGCTGATGGGATAACAATATGTTCAAGGAGTTGTAGCATGTTATCATTAGTGACTGCAGTTTTCTCGATCAGAAGAAGGAGCACTGGCTGGTTCTGATCCAGCCAGTGCACCCAACCCCCCGGTAGATATGACTGCAACAATCAGATTAAGGAAGCATCCTTATTCTCTGTCAAGATAAAGCGGAGTGCATCTAATTGAGCAGGCGCATGTCTTTAGTATCTACGGTAATCCTACATTCTTAACATACATGTATGAAGAATGACTAAGCCAGAAAATACCGTATTATTCCAAATAGATGCACCTGCAGCATAGGTAAAACTGATGAAGCAAAATACAAAGATGTATCATTTGTATTCTGTTTATAGTGATCAACTGCTGATCGAATGTCATTATATTCAAGAATGAGAGCATGTTATTATCATCAGTGGTTGTGGTGATATCCAGGAAGCACTGGCTGGTTGTGAACCAGCCAGTGCTCCTTTGTTGGATATTGCCACAACAGATTTGAAAAGCGGTCTCTGCTGTGGAAATAGAGAGGGGTACCTCTTATTGGACAGGTGCGTTTATTCGGTATTTTACAGTATTACTGAGCAAGAACACCATAAAACAGGTAGGATTTGAAAAGTTAGCCCATGACACCAAAACTGTCGGAAGAAATGACACAAACCAAAGCAAACTTTCTTTTGTGATCTCACCAAGGTACATATTCCAATTCTGCCCCATATGAATTGATTGAGTGAGTCGGGTTCAACGGCATGTTTCAACTCTTGGGTTCTATGAGATCCCTAAGGTCTATGAGGCACTGATGCATTATCCCCCATTAGTATCACCGAGGGTTGGGAACAACATTATCAGTTGGAAACAGCTGGCAGTTCATGCACACCTCTCCCAACATCACACATCACCCTTCAATGACATGACATTTTTTTATTGCTATCGAGCCATACACAGGAGAAAAAATTGCAAAGAATTTAAAGAAGAGGAATATGAAAAATGGTCTGTATGGAACCCAAGTCACACACAAGTACTAAAAGGCATACTAAAAAAATGAATAAATGAAATGAAAAATAAACATATTGATTTATTATACAAAAATCAATATAATGCAATTTGTCAATAAAACACTTTCATATAGCGAATTTAGGGAACAAGGTCGAGAGACAAGAAGCCGTCCCTACTAAAGTCAAACGTTGAGGAGATTCAATTGATCATCTTCTGAAGTCGGTCAGTTTGACAGCTGCGGAATGTTGTGTCCATCATTCAATCAATCAGCATTTGGTTCCTGATTTAACTCTCTCACAACTTAATCAGTTTCCATCCATGTGGCTATTTCATCATTTCTCAGCTCATGCTAGTGAGGTGGCAATTGATGAAATATCAATATGGCCGGACCTTATTCTCCACTAGAGTTTGCTTCTCATTCCATTGGAATCAACTATGAGAAGCCTCCCAGCTGGACTTAAAGTGTATAATATCATGAGGAGGATGGGAAGTTATGGTAGTGAGAGGTTTCACCACTTCACAAGTTTTCATCCACGAGGCAACTCATAGAATAGTCACATGGGCTGATCTCATTTCATACTCCAGTTCAGTTTTTGTTTCATTCAAACCAGATCATTAAATGCCTCCCAATTTGACTTGAAAGACAATATATCCAGGAGTGATTTGGGGCTTATAGTAGTGAAAGCATCCAAACCAAAAATCAACAAATATGGCAAGGAATGAGATCTTGCAGTTGAACATTTCTCGAGATCCCAGGTCACTTGTGAGAGCTGCAAATCGATGCGAATCATATGAATGATGAATAATATGAGCAAGATAGGGTTAACCCTTCCATACTTAGAACCCCAAAATCACCCCTGGAGATTGTGTCTTTCAAGACTTGGAGGGCTTCCAATTTGAATGAAATGGAAAGAAAATAATGAGAAATGAGATCTGGCCATGTGGTTGTTTCATCCATTTCCAGCTCATTCCTGCCTGAGCTGTGAATGGATGAGACAACCACATGAATGGAAACTGTTGAAGCAATGAAAGGGTTATTAGAGAATCCCATGGAAATGAGCAGCGATAATTCAGTAACTGTCCATAGTAATAAAACATAATTCTGGTGAGGGGGTCTCTTGAGGATGGATGTCTTGCTAGCTTGCCGTCGCTTATAAGCTAATTCTCGCGTAGCTGACCAAGCTCCGCAGACACCTGTAGATTTGTTCTCCACTTGTTCTTGGAGATCATCTTTAATGTGTGCCTTTATGACCTGACACCTGCTCACATATGCATACACACTTAACACACATATGCACACTTAACACACATATCCTTTAGTTGGAAAATCATGTCAGAGACAGATATATCCAAGTTGCACAGGCAAGAGGTAGATGGAATGTATTTCAAACACCCAGATTCTGGTTCATATGGGGTTTGAACCCACAACCTCTGGGTTAGGCACCCTTGTCAGCAACATATTGTCAGCACCCCTAATGGTTGAGTCACAAACATCCCACACACAAACACCACACACATATCACACACATACATTTTTTTCTGTCGGAAATCAGGTCTGATAGTAGATAAGCTCTCTTCATTTCATGAGGCAATCTAAAAATGTGCCTGAAGATATGCTTTTCATCAATACAAAAACAAACAAAAACACATACTGGTATTATCCTTTGGCAACATATCATATTTTCCACAAATAAGCAATGCGGGTATCGAGAGATTGTGTAGCATATCCTCCATAAATAAGCAGCATAGGTATCGAGAGATTGTGTATTGAAATGACTATATGTCTCATACATTTGCAGTAACAAATGTTTATACCAAGCTGAAGCCCCCTCCAGCATCACCCGCTGGCATGGGTTCCGCTCATGGCATTGATAGAGTATGCATGGCTGAGTAGCTTTCACACATCTTTTGAAGCCTACAGGCCCCCTCCACAGCAGCAATGCACAGCAAATGTCCACAGTTTACAAACATGCACTGTATGTAGGGGACGCTAATATTGTGCTGCAAGCGTGGGTTTCGTATCGTAGCTGGCTGGGGTACTCATCTGGTTGAGGGCGCTTATGAGGGAAAATACGGTATTCGGGATTAACCCTTTCGCTACTTCATCAATTTTAACCCATGTTACTATGGCATCAATTCACAGCTCAATTCACAGCTGTGAACTGATGAAATTGTCACATGGCCAGATCATATTTCCTACTAAAGTTTAGTTTTTGTTCCATTCAAACTGGACCATAAGAAGCCTTACAATTGGACTTGAAAGACATGATATCCAAGGGGGATTTAGGGTTATGGTATTGAAAGAATCAAACATCATTGTCCATCTGTTGGTTTGCTAAGAAATAGGAATAAATACAATCTGTATCAGGGAGCCATGGCAAATAAGCATTTAGCCCTTGGCATGGTAATATTCGTCTTTTGTTTTGGCAAGCCTTGGTAAAAGACGAAATAATGCCATACCAAAGGCTGGATGCCTAGTTACACCAGCTTCCCAATGCAGATGGTCTTTCCTATCCATATAAAATATCTTCATTTATTCACAGTAAAACGAACACTTTGACCAATCCAAGAGATTCTTGTACCAAACACTTGGCAATGGCAACACAGAGAAAGATAGGCTTATCCTCTCTCAGCACGGTGGGTAACAAAATCAAATCTTGTATTGATCGGTCTTACAACTTAAAACCAGTCAAGCTGCAAGTAGTCCTGACATCACTTGTTATAATCTGTGAAATCATCTACAGATTCTATCCTTCATATTTTGCCAAGAAATTAAGTACCATAGAAACAAACATATGTGCCATAATTCCCATCCTCAAACACCCTGGGACACTGAAAAAGGAAAATAGATAAACGATACCTCTGAAAACTGTAGCACCTTAACTAAGTAACATAGTTAGAGGGATGAACTAACTCAACGGTTAGTGATAAGTCACCTAGAAAATAAAAATGGAAATAAGCAAATGAAAATAAAATGCGCCATGGTGAGTCTGAAATTGTGCTTTTGTTTGAGCAATTATACGTAACTCTTCAGGGAATCATTGACTTTCTCCGGCTCAGTTCAACCTAACTTGCAAACGGATATTGGTTCTTTTGACCTTTCACTACTATATCAGTTTCCATCTATGTGGCTATTCATCAATTCACAGCTCATGCTGGTGAGCTGTGAATTGATAAAATGGTCACATGGCCATATCTTATTCCCTACTACACTTTAGTTCTTGTTTCATTCAAATCGGACCATTAGAAGCTTTCCGATAGTGCTTAGACGTCACTATATCCAAGGGTGATTTGGGAGGTAAAGTCGTGAAAGGATTAATCCTTTCACTACATCTATCTCAATCCATGTGGCTATTTTATCAATTCCTAGCTCACACTAATGAGCTGTGAATTCATGAAGTAGCCATATGGCCAGTTCTCATCACCATCAACAGTTCCTTTTTGATTTCATCAAAATCAGATCAAGGGTGATTTGGGGATTATGGTATTGAAAGATTTAATTCTAGGATTGGATGCATCCCTGGAGATGGTGCATCTGTTAGTTGAAAACCGCTCACCATGCAAAGCTTCTAAAATGTTGGATATCAGCGGGAAGTGGTCAACCACAAAACAAGGAAATGTACAGAACCTGCATCTTCAAAAGATGATTAATATCAGGGACTATTACATGACATGATGTATCTCTGACGTAGAGGGTCGTGATTCAAAGAACAAACAACGGAGAGCTCTCCGATGTGAATCCAGTATTTATAATACACTGCAGATGACTCCAATAAATGGTTGACCCTCTCACTACTAGAACACACAAATCACCCATGGATATTCTGCCTTTTGAGTCTGATTGTAAAAAATGCTTCTAGTCATCTGATCTGAATGACATAAAAGCAAACTCAGGGTCAGTAATGACTCGGGACACAGACTCGAGCACATTCCAGTAGACATGAGCCTGGTCATTTCCTGTTCTGTCTGAAAGGATACACAAGCTCATTCACAGCACTAAGAATTCTGTCCACCACGAATCTTGTTTGAGTTTTTGAACAGTGATTGGAATGATCTGTAATGCTGTCATCGCTGCTCCAGTAGCATTAACTAATTTAAGCAAATTACCTCGACATATATCGTGAAACTTTGTTGTACAACATGTCTACGGGGTGAGGATATCTATCCAGTAAGTGCAGACGGCCAGCACACAAACATGAGGCATACGGGGGGGTGGGGGGGGGGAGGGGGAGGTTGTAAAACCAGCATGACTCATCTGTTGGTTGATTCAGTATGGCTTAACATACCTCCAGCACCAGCTGTGCTATATTATGACACCCAAGTATTGGGCATGGGAGAGTGCAGTCATTCTTGAGAAGTCCCCAAAAGTGAGCACTGAAATGTATGAAATTCAGCCCATGCAAAGCAGATTTCAAACTGTTGTCCTCTAAATGACCTTGTAAATATGAGATGCGTACACATGGCCATCACTGAGCGGCAGCATGAACTTCCCACCTGAATCTTTATTTCAGCTTAACCCTTCCACTACTGAGTCAATTTCCAACCATGTAGCTATTTCATCAATTCACAGCTCACTATTAATTGATGAAATAGCCACATGGCCTGATCTTATTCCTTACTACAGTTTGCTTTGCATTTCATTCAAATCAGACCAGTAGGGGCCTTTGAGTTGAATGTGAAAGATCCAACATCCAAGGGTGATTTGGGGGTTACCATAGTGAAAGGGCTAATAATCATGATAACCTTAATTTTCAACCACCACCACCACTACCAGATCACCTGTTCCTGGACAGATAGAAAAAAATGTCACTGCTTCTATCCCAATATTCATTTGCTAGGACAGGAGGAGATTTTCACTGCATGCTTTACCATTATCAAAGCTTGCCTTACCGCCAGAGATCTTGTGGGAGATCTGATTCGTCCACTCAACATGACGCAGAATGAGTCACAAGTGTCAAATCCTTATATCAACAGTCACCTGACCATTGTACACACTGCCAAATGATGAACTCTTTATAGAGATTCTTTGAGCTGTGAATTCTCCTCCTGCTAACAAGAATAATAAACCCCGGTGTTTCCTAAGCACATCTGCGTAGAATGAGAGCAATTTAATCTTCTGAGCATGTTTCCAGGCAATGATACCCTATTTGCGTATATTATCTACCCTATTATTTTGAATTGAGGAAACGGAAGTGTAGGCAGAACTCATGGAAGCAATGGTAGGGGTAGTCGGATCACGGATATCGAATGCTGGTGAAATATCATCATACCCGTTATTCAAGAAATAAAGTGATTGTCGTCTCTGGTTGACGTAATATCCATTGTAGGGGACAGTGGCTGGTGAACCAGCTAGTGCTCGCTTTGACAGATATTACCACAACAATCAGATTTCAAACGCACCCTATTTGCTGTGAAAAAAAGGAGAGGGGCAAGTCTAATTGGTCAGGCGTATTTATTCAGTATTCCACGATATTCTTCCTCGAGCCCGTGCAGTGCGGCATGGCTAGTCCTTTACCCTGCGCAGTATTGCATGACCTGTAGATTTTACCACTGCCCAGGTCCTGTACAGTCTCAGTTCTTACATGACCTGTAGATTTTACCACTGCCCAGGTCCTGTACAGTCTCAGTTCTTACATGACCTGTAGATTTTACGACGGCCCAGGTCCTGTACAGTCTCAGTTCTTACATGACCTGTAGATTTTACCACTGCCCTGGTCCTGTACAGTCTCAGTTCTTACACGACCTGTAGATTTTACCACTGCCCAGGTCCTGTACAGTCTCAGTTCTTGCACGACCTGTAGATTTTACCACTACCCTGGTCCTGTGTAGTCTCAGTTCTTACACGACCTGTA
>JAUOBU010184387.1:359-12633 GCA_032360585.1 Nereis procera | reverse complement strand
GAAATGCTTCCCAATATCATCTGATAGGATCTTTCTCTGTATCCGATCAAAATGGCGTTGCATTCTCTTCATAAGAGTCGTGCTGGATTTACCCACATATTGCATCGCGCATTTCTTACATTGAATGCAGTATATCAAGTTTGAACTCTTGCAGGTGACATTCATTTTACAGGAGTAGCTTGTTCCTGTAAATGTGCTGGTTATTTTCCCACTCTTATTCAAGTGAGGACAATGATTGCATCTCTTGGTTTTGCATTCATTGCGTCCACCCAGGGCTGCATTGGATTTCGGGGTGGTGCTGGCTTTGGCTGTTGGTAATTTAGCCCTTACCAGAATGTTTTTCAGATTAGGACAGCGCCTATATCCATAGATTACTCTATGTTCACTCAGTTCTTTGGTAGCTGATGACCGCTTCAAAATGTCCCAATTTTGCGATACTATGTCCCGCAATTGGTAATTTTTGGGGTTAAACGTAGAGATCAGATGGAAGATATTTTTCTCAGCATCATCTGGATCTGCATCGGGTTCCTTAATTTCCAGAGATTCCTCTCTAGAGATTTGTGAGACCCTATCCCAGTTTGAAAGGATCAGTTCAAGGGGGTAACCCCTCCTGAGGAAATGCGACAAAATAATCACACAATGTTTCTCAAAATCTGAGTCCCTTGACCATATCCGTCTCACTCTTAAGAACTGGCTAAATGGCAAATTCTTTTTCATATGGGACGGGTATGCTGAACTAAAATGGAGCTAGCTATGGCTATCCGTAGGTTTACTGTAAACCTCAGTCCATAAATTGCCTTTCTCCAGATGTACAGTGGTGTCCAGGAATACCACTTTTTCACTTGACATTTCAACTGTGAACTTCAAATTTTCATCCACAGTGTTCATGTAAGCTGTAAATTCATTCAATGAGTCCTTTCCATGTGTCCAGATTCCAAATATGTCATCTAGAAACCTCACCCAGACCAAGGATTGAAGTTTATATGGATAGACTGACCTCTCTTCTAGGTCTCCCATCACAAAATTGGCCAGACTGGGGGCTACCCGGGTTCCCATGGCAGTCCCTCCCACTTGTAGATAGTCTGTCCCATTGAATTGGAAATTATTCATGGTCAGTACTTATGTGAGCAGTTGGATGGGAGAGGAGGTTCTTGGCATCAAATAATCCACCCTCTTTCTATTCAAGAGGCGCTGGATGCATTTTATCGCCAATTCATGCGATATATTTGTGTATAGACTGACTACATCCATACTAAATAAAATAGCATCTTCAGGTATATTCTTGACAGAATTGAGTACCTTAATGAAATGTGTAGTGTCTTTCAAATATGACCTTATAATATTTCGGGTCATTCAATTGAGACAACCCTTCTTTGATATAATCATCTCTGTTCATGATTACAATATTCGAGCCTTTATCAGCCTTCTTGATGACAATATTTTTATTATTGGTCAAGCTTTTCAAGCCTTCTCTCTTGTCCTTAGTGATATT
Organism: Nereis procera; assembly: GCA_032360585.1. Taxonomy (NCBI): domain Eukaryota; kingdom Metazoa; phylum Annelida; class Polychaeta; order Phyllodocida; family Nereididae; genus Nereis; species Nereis procera. Next base: position 11,141 of record JAUOBU010184387.1, on the reverse strand, counting down.
CTCAGGTCGATTCTTTCCAAAGAAAACTTCAGAAAGATTGATCTCATTCATATCTATGAATGTTTCAAGGCTTCTTGGGTTCTGGCGTAGGTCAAAAAGGGAGGGGTTCTTGAAATCTCTGTGTTCAAAAGGTCCCAATTCTAGAAAGACATTTGTCAGTTTCTGTAATGAATCCCTCAATTGGGTTGCAGATTGAGTTTTCTGCAGACCAAGTGATGAAGGCTCACGAAGTGCCTGATGAGGAGCATTATCTCTGAAACCGAAGGAATGGCAATATCTCCCCAAAATCAGTTTGTTTTGGACATGTTGCAAAAAGGGACACTGTGAAAAACATGAATTCATTTTTTCCTAAGTCTGAGACTAAATCACAAACAGTGAAAAATCGTTCCTGTGAGATTTCACAGGTTCTGACCTATGACCCCATCAACAGGAAGTGGCCAAGCTTCGGTTTGTTTACAACCGAAGCTGGCTCACGAAGCCGAAGATACCCTAATATGGAGATAGATACCATATTTGGCAGAAGTCGAGTCGTCTCACTGACGACGAGATATAGTATCTAAGGGTATCCAGGGGTATCCCAGAGACAAATAAACAAGTTTTGTTGACATCAGACTACATATAGCGTGATTTTGAACTGTTAGTTCAAATTCCCTTCGGTCGCACATCTGAGAGGACGTATCCTATTGCCTCGTCGACTTCATTTTTGCTTTCCCATTTTGGGATACAGCCTAAGAAGATATGGCCCAACTGCCTGAAGATATCCAGGTTAAGAAAAAAGAAGATATGGAAATTGAAGAAGGGGAATTGGTATCCTCACGAGCCTCTACATTGGATGCAACTAGGAGGACTCCCCTTGTTACTGATCAGTCGAAAGATTCGACAGTGAGTAATACTTTGAATATGGGATTCTCAGAGGCATCTCCAGACACTCAAACTGGAGCTGGCACTGTGAATTGCAGTACTGTGATGCTAAATGTTGCTTACACTGAGTTTTTGAATGACATCAGGACTCCCCAAGTAAACATTAGGTTTGAAAATGACGTCATGACGTCTCATGACGCACATGACGCACATGACGCACATGACGCAGAGTCCAATCAAGTCATGTTTGACAAATCAGATGTCAACAAACCTAAGACACTGCCATCTTTAGTATCCAATTTGGATGAGCTCACCATAAGTGAGACTCACAATGCTGAGAGTCAGAAGAATCGATCTACTGCTTTTCATGTTGAAAACACTTCGTTTTCGGTGAAAAATTCACACCTGATCTATGATGTAAAGACAAGCTGTGACAAGGGGATGAAAATCCCTGAGATCTACAAAACTGGGAGAACCCCATCGATTATTCTGACTAAGGCATCTATTGAGGGAATACCCAACCCCAATATGAACCAGATGAAATATGAGACTGGTACACTAGCAGTCCCAGGTGCTGAGATAGTTGACACCATCGCCCCACTGAATTACACAGTTAAATGTAGCTGTGATGACAGAGAGGGAGAGGGTCCCATCCACACACCACCCACAGACGATCACTCATTAGGACAAAAAACCTTACCAGATAGACAGAAATCTTTCTCGGACTTTGGTAAAATCCTGGACAGCGTCAGTTACTCCAGTGAATGGCCTGAGTGTAGTCTCAGTAATGAAAATATCTGGAGCAAGGCATCTAGCTCCAATATTTCCAAAAAAGGCAGTGATTTTGGTAATCTCCATGCCATGTCCGCCAGTGAAAACACGTCTCCAGTAGTAAGAGCGTCATCCCCATCGAGAGGGAAGGTCATTAAGTGCATGACCCAAATAAACAATGGCATTGTGACGACACAAGCCGGATCATTAACGCCAGAAACTACCGAGAGAGGGCCTTCTGGCCCGGTACTATTAAAACAATCTAACACAAGATGCCACTCTGTGAAAAGTTTGTCCAAAAGTACTACCAAACCAATCACTAGCTTCTTCAGCAAACAGCTGGTGAAGAATACGTGCAGTGCAGACAGCAGCACAACCCTATGTGAATCTCTGAGCTATTCAAGCAAATCACAGGGATTGACATATAATAGGGACAAATATCTCTCCAATGATGCAGTGACTCACATCATTTTAAATAGCCCAGAGAGAAATACTAGTGAACCAATCTTAGACACTTTAGATGAATTCACACCTGTCCCATTTACAAGCACCGGCTCTTTGGATGCTCTAATAGAAGCACCCCCCTCTGCCCGGTCATGTCCGGATTTATACAGTCAGAGTAATACTCTGTCCGACTTGAAATGTCTGGAAGAAAATCAAAAAATCGTCACCCAGCCGACACCTACCCCTAAACCTAGACTTAAGGCTGCCCCTAAGTCTAAGAAAAGGCGTAGGAGAAATACTGGGGGACAAGATTCATCAAGCAGTGATGATGAGTTTATAGGTCTAAAAATACAAATTGACCATTCAAACTCGAGAAAAGTGTATGATTCTTCAGTTAGAAAGCATGTATTTGTTTCCCTTCAGGATGCCACTGAGGATACAGACAGCTATGACTATGAATCGATCCTGAATACGAACATCACCGTTCCTCAGGAAGCTGCGGATTCATTTCGCAAAGCCAGGGGTGCCCTATCGGCAGAGGCGAAGGCACAGACACGAGCTGAACACCTTAAAGCCATGACGAGGGCCAGTAGGCTCCCGAGATGGGCCTTGGGACTAGAATCGGCACCGGGTTATGTCCCTAACAACCCCGAACTCCACACACAATTCGCAGATTTGATTAGGACGCACGCAAAGGACCGCATGCTGTTGGTATCTGAGGGTCTTGGACGCAAGGCCAGGTACTACAAGAAAGTAGCAGATGCCAGTATGAAGGCAGTAGAACATCTTTATGGCGAAGACACTGAAGGTTTTGCTGCATGCCAGTCCCTTGTGAATGCCCTAGCGGTCAGAGATAAAGTCAACTGCCGCAAACACATCCAGAAGACTGAAATAGCTGTGGGCCAGGAACCAGTGGATGAAAAGGAACTAGTAGACACTTTCATCGCCCCACAACTATTAACTGAAGGCCCAAAACCTCTGACCTTCAGGAGAAGAACTGAGCAGGTCCAGACTCAGAAGCAGCCTAAGGCCAACTCTAACCCTCAGGCTGAGGGGCAAGAGACCGCAGGCACATCTACAGGGGGTGAAACCCCCTTTGGCCGACAAGGAGCCCAGAGAGGTAGAAGGAGAGGGAGAAACCCAGGCTCAGGCCGCAGCACCCCCAGGAGCAGATCGCCCCGGGGAAGTCCGAGTAGCCCACCTCCATCGAAGAAGGTGTCACCCCAATCTCCACGAGAAGGGAAACGACCCTGGAGGAAGGATTACAAGATACCCAAAAAGCCCTACAACCAGGCAAAGGGTGAGGAGCAACAACAGCAACAACAGAAAAAGAGGGGAAATCGGAATTTTCCCTCGGGGCGACCCTGGGGTGGACAGGAAACAAAAACCAGTTCATCACAGAACCGACGCCCGAACAACCAGGGAAGGCAAAACTTCGAGGACAACAATGGGAAGAGGTTCCTACAAGCTGTCCAGAGAGCCCTGGAAGAAATGTCAAGGGACAAAAGCCCAAGACGGAAGTACAACAACAAGAGAGATCGTTAAATCTTAACGAAAACAACAACCTACAATCTCCTCAGCCAGACCAACCCAACAGCATTGGGAAGAGGAGACGTAAAAGGTACTCATTCATCTCCAGGATGAGTACCAAACAGGCCGAAAAATTGTTACGGACAAGTGGAAATAAATTGATCAGTGATAATGTCACTAATATACTTTCTATTGTCTTTTCAGGTGAAACTGGTATTGTCAATCTATCTGATGTTACATTGACCCCACCCCAAGAATCCATCTTGAGTAAGGGCCTGACTTTTTGCCCTACCCCTGGGGAACCAGACATGTGTGAACTTAGACAGGATCTGGATAAGTTTCATTTGGGTTTGAAGAGACATGTATTCTTCAATAGAGAGCTGCTGGTGTCGGGTGACACAGATGGCTCATTAGGTGTGCACAGCACCACTGGAGTAAGTGAGGAGGAGCATCCCTCATCACTTGGCCTACAGAAAACTCAATCTGCAAGCCAATTAAGGGATTTTCCACGGAAACCTGTTTTCCTGGAATTGGGGCCTTTTGAACACAACGATTTCAAGAACCCTTCCCTTTTTGACCCCCGCCAAAACCCAAGAAGCCTTGAAACATTCATGGACATGAATGAGATCAATCTTTCTGGAACTTTTTTTGGAAAGAATCGCCCCGAGAATATTACTAAGGACGAGAGAGAAGGCTTCAAAAATTTGACAAACCTGAAGATGCCATCCTATTTAGTATGGATGTAGTGAGTCTTTATACAAATATATCGCATGAATTAGCGATGAATTGCATTGATCGCCTCTTGAAAAGAAAGAGGGCAGACTATTTAATGCCAAGAACCTCCTCTCTCATCCAACTACTCACACAGATATTGACCATGAATAATTTTCAGTTCAATGGGACAAACTACTTGCAAGTGGGAGGGACCGCCATGGGTACCCGTGTGGCCCCCAGTCTTGCTAACTTTGTGATGGGTGACCTGGAAGAGAGAGCAGTCTATCCATATAAACTTCAATCCCTGGTCTGGGTGAGGTTTCTAGATGACATTTTTGGAATCTGGACACATGGAGAGGACCTATTGAATGAATTTGTAGCATACATGAACACTGTGGATGAAAATTTGAAATTCACGGTTGAAATGTCTACTGAAAAAGTGGTATTCCTGGACACCACTGTTCATTTGGAGAAGGGCAATTTATGGACTGAGGTATACAGTAAACCTACTGACAGCCATAGCTACCTCCATTTCAGTTCAGCACACCTGTTTCACATGAAAAAGAATTTACCCTTCAGTCAATTCTTAAGAGTGAGACGAATTTGCACAAGGGACTCCGATTTTGAGAGACATTGCGTGATTATTTTGTCGCATTTTCTCAGAAGGGGTTACCCCCTAGAACTGATCCTTTCAAACTGGGACCGAATTTCATCTATTTCGAGGGAAGAATCTCTTGAAATAAAAGAACCTGAGATTGACCCAGATGATGCTGAGAAAAAGATATTTTTTCTAATCTCCACATTTAACCCCAAAAATGACCAATTACGGGACATAGTGTCACAAAATTGGAACATTTTGAAGCGCTCATCAGTTACCAAAGAACTGAGTGAACATAGAGTTATCTATGGATACCGGCGCTGTCCAAATCTGAAGAACACGCTGGTCAGGGCAAAATTACCAAAGGCCCAGGCCAACACCACCCCGAAACCCAATGCAGCCCGGGGGGGACGCAATGAATGCAAAACCAAGAAATGCAATCATTGTCCCCACTTGAATAAAAGTGGGAGAATCACCAGTACATTTACAGGAACCAGTTATTCTTGTAAAATGAATGTCACCTGCAAAAGCTCCAATTTGATATACTGCATTCAGTGTAAGAAATGCAAGATGCAATATGTGGGTGAGACAAGCACAACTCTTATGAAGAGAATGCAAGGACATTTTGATCGGATACAGAGGAAAATCCTATCAGATGACATTGGGAAGCATTTCAACCAAAAGGATCACAGTGGAAAGTCAGATGTAGAGGTCTACATCCTTGACTTTGTATTCTGTGAGCCCAAGGCGGAATTTGCAAAATCCCTAAGGTTATTAATAGAAAATAACTGGATACACCGGCTCCGAACCCAATTACCATTTGGCATAAATACCATGCAGAGTGTGAGGAATTATGGGAAAAGTCGGAGCTGGAAATTTTATGAAAAGGGTAGAAACTGACATTCTACTAATTTTTATTTGAAAAATAAACTTTTCTGGAAAATGGGACATTCGACCCACATTGGTCGGATTTACGCGCCATTTTGAGCTGAAGATGGGCATTTTTCACAGGACCCAAACAAGTCCCTACAGAAAAGACGCAAGAATGCATGAGACCATGCAGTCGAATCAAACCTGAGACCAGGTAAAGATGCACGACCGAATATGGACAAAACAGTCCATAGGTAAGCACAAGGTTTGTGTTTTCTTTTCTCTCATTCACTCCAAATGAAAGAAATCATAGATAGAGACATAGAAAATCCATGTCCTCCCCACATATGGAGAAAAGGCCAAAAAAAGCGCTCTTTTACTCCATCAATTGATGAACCCTACCCTCCATCTTCTGCTAGGGCTACATACAATTACAAGCCAGAAATAGACCAAGAATCTAATTCAAAAGGGCATCCATGACGGAAATCCATTTAGGTTGTTTGCTTTCTGCCTCGTCACTATATATATATATATATAAATATATATATATATATATATTTATATATTTATATACTGCATCAATGATTTGAGTCGACTTACTCATGATTCTCAAGTTGAAAGCACATGAATCCCGAAAACATGATGGCGTACCACAGATGGATCGCAAGATGAAAAAAGTAGAAAATCTGATATTTCCTCTGCTTCAGTTGCAACCACTCAGTAACTGTTTCATGCATCAACAAGCCCACTCGCTTCTCCTGAAACAGGTGATTGTTTTTTTATTGATCCACAACAAATGCATCAATACCACAAGAGGGAGCAAAGTTAGCACATGTTGGAAGGGATGCAGATCATAACACAAATTGAATCTGAAGTAAAATGCATACCCTGTGATTCAACGATTGATCCTTGCCCGGCTATAAAAGAGTATATTCAAAAAATGGCTTTGTACATCTTATTCCTCACCAGTATCATTAATGATATCCGGTTTGGTGTGTGTTATGAGGTATCAACCACAAAATCGTAAGCATTGTTCACAGGACAGTGTGGCAAGACAAGGGTTGAGATTTGATTTCGAAGTTCATATTACTCCAGAAGGATATTTTATCATACCTGGAATTCCCTCTCACTAGTTAGATGAGTGGAGAACAAATTAATTTGAATATATTTCCCTCATGTTGGTACCTTTAGAATGAAAGTTTGATTTCAAGGATGATTGCTAGACAAAGAGCATTGCTGAACGTTATTCACAAAACATTGTGACGGGAGAGTTTACTGATATATCAGGACTGACATGCAGATGTCCAAGACATGGGTTGCAGCAAGAGGTACCAGAGGGATTAGAGTTCATCCCCTATCTTGCGCACTGGTCATGGAACTGGATATCAGTAATGAACAGAAGCAAACAAACAACTTCAACGATGATGTAGAATACAAGTGCTTTTATTCCATCCCAAGGAGGAATAGTGGCTGGCCAGACTCAAATGAAAGGAGAGATGAAGCATCCTTTCTGAGGCTCGGTCTAGCCTGGTAAGTCTAAGTCTGACTAGCCATCTGTCATTCCATCATTATATATGACCTACATTGGCTCTGCCTCACCACCGTTCCAATCACTCATGATCAAACTCCAAAGGTCTTGTCATCCGTAGTAGTGCTTCCATGTAACTAAACCATGTCAATCCTGTCAATGATGGTAAGCCACTGCTGTCCAACTGTAGATTGAATCAGGGCATGTTCTATTCAGTTTTTGAGCTGTGACCTCTTTTGGATCTAGATCACATCCTAGATGGGATCAGGCCGTGACCTAGCTCAAGGTACAGACCATGGCCAATTTAGAATCCAAGCTATGACCTAGCTCGAAGTCCAGACTATGGCCTGTTCAGAAACCAGGCCATGGTTTGGCTCAAAGTCCAGGATGTGGCCGAGCTAATTCAGCAGGTCACATTATCAAGTCTTGCTTCAATTCTCAGCCCTGCATCGTGTACTTTGCACCATGTACCATGCCCTCTCTAGGATCTCGGCCATGATAGATCGGAACCATGGCCTAGCCAGAAGTGGGCCAAAGAGTGTGTACTTTGTACCTGGGACTCTACTCTAAATAAACCAAGAACCGACCTAAGCAATCATCTCCACCACCATCCAGACATTGTATTTTGCCCTTTGGATTATGACACATCTACAACCTGGGCCCTTCTGGGCCTCCTCCCTCTCTTCTAATGGGCATATTTTATTCTAACATATGGCCCCACACTTAGACACAAATTCATTCACAGATTTGACCCTTAACACCCACATTGAGAATACCAGGACAGACATAATTAGAAATACCACTATTAAACCGACCTTCTCAAAACCTTTTCGAAGAGTGACATAGTCAATGATATTAGAAATTTGGAGGTATTCTGGCAAAAAACACAAAAGAGGTGATACGTGTATTACCACCACAACAGGCACAGCTCAATACCTAAGGCTTGCCTGGCTATGTAACAGGCTAGGTCCAGAGAATCTAAGTCCATTTTCCAATGTTTAAGTATCGTATAGATGGCTTAAACCCCATGAAATCAACTTGGCATCAAAATGTTAAGTTCAGACAGCAAGTGTTCTGAGGCTAGCTCATCCATAAAAAGGCATTCGCAAATATTGTAGATATTCATCCCCATGAACAAATGCATTCATGACACATAAAACACATAAAACACAAAATCAGGGACACACATGTATGTGATTAATCTCACACACCTGAATGTTTATATCAGCCCCATAGAAGCCAGGACCACACGACAGTCAATAATGTTATTCCCGATGTCTCGAGCACAGTTTGTAACAATGTGAAGGTTCATGGGCCAATGGCCTTGTTAATGTTCAACACACACATAATAAGTCAGAGGAGTCAAATATTGAAACTGAACCAGTATCATTGGCTCTAAACAGGTACTAGTAATAATTTTTTTATGAAGTGATATGATTTGAAAGCTCAATTTCAAAGACACGAATCCGTCCACAAATTTGACCCTTAACACCCACATTGAGAATAGCATCACAGACATACTCAGAACTACCACTATTAAACCTACTCTCAAAACACTGTGGAACAGTTACATAGTCGAGAATATTACAAATTCGGAGGTATTTTGGCAAAAACCACAGGAGAGATGATAGGTGTAATACCACCACAACAGGCACAGCGCAGTACTTAAGACTTGCCAGGCTACGTAACTGGCTAGGTCAAGAGAATCTGAGTCACCTCTCCAATGTTTAACTATCGTATAGATGCCAAAAAACCCAATAAAACGGAATATCAACTCCAAATGTTAAATTTAGACAGCAAGTGTATTCCATGCTTGTCCACATCTGCAAATAGAACATCTCAGGAACCCGAGGCAAGTTCATCCATATTAAGGCAATTGTATATATTGTAAATATTCATCCCCATCAACACATACATCGAAAACACATAAAACACATAATCAGGGACACACATGTATATGATCGATTTCACACCCATGAATGTTTATATCAACGTCATAGAAGCCAGGACCACACGTCAGTCAATAATGTTATTCCCGATGTCTCAGGCACAGTTTGTAACACTGTCCTTGTTAATGTCCTTGTTAATGTTCAACACATACATAATCACTCAAGGGAGGACAAAATTGGAACTGAACCAGTATCATTTAATGATATCAACTGTAGAGGCTAGCTTCTCCCATCAAAATTCACAAAACCTGGTGATAGCTCTACTGATATCTGAGTATAGAAATGCCATACAAGTAGGATGTTCCGCATCAAAGATTCAGATGGCAGAAATGCAACTGACCGCCTTAGTGTCCTCACACTGAGAAAGTTGTTTCTGTGTTAATTCTATGAAATTTTGCTGATCTTCAGTGATACCAAAGCAATCTACATATAGGATCTCAATCTGCTAGTGAACTCTGATACCTGTTTCATATGAGTGCTATGGACACTCAACGAATGGAGAAATTACATTTTTCTTTCATTGAGAATAATGGAATAATCAATGTGATGTAAATCACATCAGTCCTGGACCTGAATTGATGTACTTCAGTGTGTCTATGATGGTGTTGCTGTTCAACCTCAGTCAAATAGAAAAGGCTGTACTTCTTTTCTTAAAGTATCCTGCAAATCCTCTATGGTTTGGGACATTGCCTTTTCACTGATCAAGGTCAGATCTAGCCATCCTCAATTAAGATTTCTAGTTTCAGAAGCAAATCACTCTGCCTATAATTTGACCTCTTCAAGATTATATAGCAATCGCAAAGTGTCTTTCATGGCATATATTATCATATACACATTGAACATTGTTCTCAATTCTAATACATCAGTAACATATTGAAGTTGGTGATAAACTTGTTATATTATTCCAGACATTACATCAATCCTCTCATTCGCCACCTCCATATAGGAGGTAGTATCTTCCTGCAAGGTATGAAATAAATTTCCCAATTCTACAACACTTTCCTGAAGGTACACGACAATCTTTACTAATCTTTGCACATCCACATTGCGGGCCCAGCTGATTAAATTCTTTCCCACCCAAGCAAAAAGATTGTGTTTTTTGGTAACCTCTCTCAGAGGGCCATGACTGCACTGATTTCTTCAATGTTTTGGATACATTGATGGTCAACTCCCTCAAACATGTCTCTCGCAGCATCCATGACCAATAACAGGTCATCATATACTGCATCATATACTGCCTTCAACAATTCTGGCACATCCATCATGGTCGCATCTTTCTGCCTACGTGGATCGGTTGCTAGTTAATAGAGTTAAACACGTAGCTGCATCAAAGTTCAAGATATATAGAATCCTTGTCATCACCACACATTTATAGGTTATTTGACTTTGTCCTATATTCACCTTCTTAGCTTTTATGAGGATCCATGGTAAGTTATGTGGATCTCACCAACCAGAGAACATGCAGTTCAAACTCATGGGTTCAAATTTAGAAAGCCGGATATATAGCTTTCATCACA
>JAUOBU010183276.1:0-12651 GCA_032360585.1 Nereis procera | reverse complement strand
GGGAGAAGGTATAGAAAGAGTGTCTAAACAAAGACCGGACTTTAGAATGAAAACGAGGGGGTGGTGTGCTGGGGGGAATCTGTGATGATGTTTCCTAGGAATCCCTGGATGATAGTTTTATTGGAACTAAGAATTTATCTATATCTGAATGATAGTGATGAATTGAAAAAGAATATGAATGAGTGACTAATCACTAATCAGAGTGTAAGTGAGAAGCATGTGAATATACCATAACAACGAATATTCATCCAATAATGGGATCTATTTGCCCGTCCATGTCATGGCTCTGCTCGACCATGGCACGAGAGGGGAATATCGATCTGGCTCCTTCTTTCCATATGATGGAACTGGATGTCCCTCTGAGACTTTTTTCTATCATTATTGTTTGTTTGTCAATAGCAGAAGGTATAACAAGTGTGTGCCAACCTGATATGGGGATGAATTCCAGGTGAGTGGGGTTGGATATCTTAACTCAATTTTATGCCTCTCAGAACAAGTCTGGCAGTAATCAGTATTTCTGAAGGGTTGAAATTAAATACCAATCATAGATGGCAAGATGTCGGAAATAAGCTGAGACATGTGATGGTGAGATGCCATATTAGCGGGCCCAGGAATGACGGCTCATGTTGGCCATTTTCATAAAAATATCAAGTGACAGTGCTTCTCCACTATATGGGAGTTTAAATAGCCTCAGATGGTGGAGACTTGGCATGACACCAGGGTGCCGAATGGGGAATGCTGCATTACTATGTTATCCAACATCCTTTACCCGGCCTTGACACGACCCTGTATAAAAAGATACAGGGCAAGGACGGGTTCAGGATGGCGGCTGGCAATATTGTCTGCCGCCGGCTTCATCCTTCACCTTGGCAATGGCCTTCACTTTGTACCAGCCTTTACCCTGAGATGACCTTCACCTTATCACAGCTGCCATTTTACAAACGACCTTCACCTTGTGCTGGCCTACAGCCCGGAATTGCCTTCACCTTGGAACTGGCCTTCACCTTATAAACAGCCTCCACCTTGTGCTGGCCTTCACCCCATAACATCTTTCACCTTCAAATGGCCTTCACCTCATTAATCAGCCAGAATTTGAAGAGTCTAAGTGCCAATCCCCACATACCTATGATTTTGTAGGTACATGCTCGGCGTACTGAAGGAAGCCAAGCAATTTAGTACGAAGATGGAACGGTGGCTGTGGAAAAATTAGAAAGTACTTTGTCTTGCCAACCTTGTCTTGGCATGTTCTGATGTCCGAGCTATGAATGATTGAGAGTCGTTTCCTCTCAATGAGCCGCAGCTGAGGGCCGCCGTTCCATCTTACATTATCCCTTGGCTTATGTGGATAATGTGAGAATGGAATAAACTCTTGGTAGTCTACGAAGTTGAGTTTGTCTACATATCTTCAGGACTACAAACCTGGAAGGAGATCTTGGAGTTGTGCTACTTCCGTAGCACAAGTTGGTCATGTGTCCTGTGTCAAACATGAAACCATTCTCAAACTGGATGCCCTGGATGCACAGATCCAGGAAATGATGCAGGCAAAGGTAATGGTTGAATTGGACAGCTCCTGGCAATCTACGGAGGTAATGATTAAAAAGAGATTATTGAGCTTCGAATACAATGACAGTAAAAGATATGGGATATTTTGCCATGCCCATCTTTGATGATTTGTATGATTCCATCTTGAGACAGCGGCCAAAGTGGATGTCCTCCTCAGACACACTCTCTGGCTACTATGATCAAATTCTGTATAAAAACTTCATCAATGATGTAGAAGCTATGGCTGCTAAACAATTGGCTTGTAAGGATTTCAAATTAATGATAAAGTATCTTGAATTTTGCACATTGCCAGCTGAAACCAGGCTGGTCAAAGCCATTTCAACTGACTATCAAAATTTCAAGATAGGAGAAGATGGCTTATAATATCATCTATTCTCAAAATCTCATCAAAAGGGGGATCACATCTTTCGAACACAATTATGCCTGCCCACCAAATATCAAACTTACATGGTGCAACAATATCAATATTTTAGGTACACACTGTGGCACAGTTTCATTATTGGCATCTATTCGATGATGCTATCTTTGGCCAAAAATGCAGGCCGATATTGTGGATTATGTTAGAACATGTGCTAGTTGTACTCAAAGTAAGTGTTCTTCAACTATGCATAAGGCCCCTATGAAACTACACCAAATTTACCCTCTTTGGTATCATGTACACATGGACATCATTAGCCTGCCTAAAGATCCGGAAATGAGATATACTAGATGTCTGGTTGTGATTGATTCTTTCAGCAGTTATGTGGATCTAACTGCCATACCGAATGAACAAGCCAAAACAGTGGCCTTGGCAGTCTTCCTGAATTGGGTGTGCCAACATTCAGTTTCCGCTATTTTCACCTCTGATCATCATCAGAGTTTTCAGAGTAATTTCCTTAAAGCCCTGACTTCCCCGATGGACAGTAAACATCTATCCACTAGTTCAAATTGTCCAACTCCAAAAGCAAGGTAGAACAAGTGAATAATGCTGTCCTAAACATCTTGCGGGTTCTTGCTGCGAGGTGACACAACTGGTGTGAATTGCTGCCAGTGGTCAGAAATACACTGAACACTGGCATTGAAGCTTCATTGCAATACTCTCCCTTTTTCTGACTCACGGTGACTCCCAGGATGGGGGAATTTTGTCATCTTCAGGGTCCAACCATGTTGGATTGAATGATGGATTGGATGAACGACATGTACTCCAGTCTATGCTGCCGGAATTAACTCATCACTGTGAGGTGGCACAAGACAATATTAAAATACTGCTGAACAATATAAGGCTCAATGTAATTCATGTGTGAGTGTTAAACCATATTCTTATTTAGTGGGTGACCAGGTGTGGGTAAGGACCTCCTGTCCATCGGGCAAGCAGTTGGTAAAATGGATAGAAGTAATATTGGTCTTTATCGTATAGTAGATTCCATTAGCCAGGTATTATTTTGATTGCAAGATGTAAAGACCGGAGCCATCCTGTCATTCTTGAAGCATGGCAATGCCCTCACTAGTTGCCTCAATGAGGAGGGCTCGGCTCTCCATCAACTTCAGGGATGACAGCCTGACTAGCTTGTCTGGAGAGATCATCAGAGGATGATGAGAGATAATGAATAGGATGGGGACAGTGCTGATGAAGGTGGTGGTGAGGTAAATCATGATGATGACCAAACATGGAAGGTTAGGTACCTGTAACAAGTGGCACCAAAAATGTACAGGAAATTGTGATGCTGCCATGATTAGCGGCTACAAAGAAACGAGGTAAATTGCAGAAGAGTGGAAATTAGTCTGCCAATGCAGTGAGGCAGGGAGCACCAAGAGTCTCCTCCATGCCTCAGTGGGAGCCCATGCCCACTCCATTGGTCCACATCATGAAATTATGGAATAGATCACTCCCCTTCAAGATCATAGACCTTAGTTGTAAATAGAGGAAAAATCTCTCAACGGGGCTCTTCAGTCTTGAATGTTCAGTATAGTACAGGTAATTTGTACATATAGGCTGGGACCAAGCGATCTGTGATGCTTTGCCTGATGATCTCCAAACGCTATTTGGTGCTAGGGCAGATATATTCAAGTGAAATGGGTAACTTGTTGTAATATATACTTGTGTAAATGGGCCGGCCGTGACCATGTATCCTGCATGCATTGGGGTTTTGTTATGGGAAAATTCCTCATCCCTGACTATGCCGCCACATAAGGCTCTGCCGTCATAGTCAGGAGTAGGCAACTGAGAACTGTTGGTCAAATATGTCTCTTGACATGGCTACATGCATTGTGCCATCTGTTTGCTGGTCATTGGCAGAGACCACTGCTGGATAAAATGACTGGGACATTTGGTTCTGCAAAAATTTTAAGTAGACTCAATTTGTGTATACATGCTACCTCTGACACATCCAAGGTTGTTCTAACATAGGCATTATAGATCGCTAGCTTGAAGTAGTATAGGACAGCGTTTTTTCTGGCAAACCTCAGCAGATATGCTGTAGTTGGTGTATAATAGTGTATTGTTGAAGTCACTGGTGGAAGCATGGCATGACCTGGCCGGTGAGAACAGAACTGGGGCTGATGAGATGCATTTCATACATTTCAACGTGATGGTGATTATGTTGATTCTGAGTGGTGGTCCATTCTGAAGTTATGGTCAAAATTTTGTATATGTGAGCATATGTGTTGGTATTGATAAAGGTGATGTTGGCTAATCAGAGTTGGACCTACGCTCATCACATGTGGGGTTTGATACACCCATTCAATATAATCTTTTAACTAAATATTTGCCTTTTCCAGTGACATCCAAAGGCACCCTTCTCGACACGAGAACCATATGGAAGGATTATCTTCCTTGCATGCTTGATATGGTTGTCTATACAATCTTATGCCTAGTACTTTCATTATTTATAGAAAGGGTTACTTACTGGTCGTGGTGCTGGTGAGGTCAAAGAAGTAGCCAGTTAGGTCAACCAGCGACAACAATAATGGTGGCATGAGCCCGCCGATGTTCTCATCATCAAAGGTCAGTACAGGCAGGGGAAATCTTGAAGAGGTTGTGGATGTGATGATGGCCAAGACTTGCATAGCCAGAGCGCCGACCAAAATCGGCAGGGTCAATGAGGTAGCCTGTCCACGCTGTCGCCCCTGTCCCACAGCAGTGATGTAGTGCAGCCCTCTGATTGTTGCATACAGGACAATGGATGGCTAGAAGGTGCTGACCCTTGGCGAGCAGATCCCTGTTATGGTGGGCAATGCAGGCGAATGGACCCCTGGCATGGTCGGCAAAGCAGCAACAAACGGAGAGACCCTAGTGACTGTACCGGCGTTAGCCCTTGGGGTGGTGGTAACAGTAACGTGGGCTGCCACTCCATTGTCAGGACTGCTGGTTGCGGTTAATAATTGCTGCAACGAGACCAGGACAAATGGTTCAGTTGTCTCTGTCTCCTTCCCTGTGGGTATGAGTCCATGTCCCCACCTAATCTGAGAGGTGAGGGCGGGGAGGACCTCCATGACCCCGAACCGCATTCAACCTCCCTCCGGAAGTTCAGATCAACCTGTTTGGGTAGAGACCCCAGGGGAGGCGCATTACAGGTGAAGGGCTCCGTTTACAATGCGATGGTAATCTCCTCTTAGAGGATGCCTTCATAGTTGACTCCGGAGACCCTGTAATGTTTGGCCACCCTTTCCTTGAAGCGGATGACAGACTGGCCATAGTTGGGTCCAGCCATTCTAGAGATGAGCTTCGGAAATAATAATAGTGTAGAATATGGTGACTTCCTGGGATGGTGTCAATGATGATTGTGTCTGTATCTCTGTATCAGGGTTGGATTTGAGGCCTGCGATCACCCCTTCTTTAAACTCCTGGAATGATTTTGATGGGTGGTGGAGGCGGGTATATAAATCAGTAGCATCTCATAAATTGATCACAAGTAATGTAAGATGCATGTGGGCAGTGCAGTTTTTCCGCAATGACTGTGTAACAATAAAAAAATATACTTGTCACAGGTCATTGCAAACCGCCGATTAAAGTGGTGTATTGTTTCAACAACTGTCGCTGACCTCGTAGTAATATGTTAAGGCAACATTTCTTTTTTAGTATTAACCCCTATACAGCCATTGTCTCTTCTGGTTATAGGACTGATGGTGGTTGGAAAGGTGGTGTGATGATGTGTGGTGGTTGTGTTGGCATTGATAGTGGTAACAAAGGGAGACTATGACAACTCTGGAAATGGAGCAGGAAAGGAAGACTCGGTATTCAGGGCTAATTATGGGGTCCTTTTTAAGCCAATAAAGATGATATATCTGGCCTCTTCAACATGGATTCGCGTGTTCAAGTTGCAGATGCTTCCATGGCTAGACATGATTAGATTTGTCTCGAGCGTTGTTAGCGATCAAACCGCTCTTCCTGAGCCAAAATCGGTGAAAGGAATGCAATATACAGTGGCCACATTGGCCTCCTGCAAAGAACACGATTATAGAACCTTTGGTTGTATTCCCATCATCAAAGATGAATCGATGGAACAACAGCAGCAAACTAGAGCTGATGCAGAATGTAAGAATAATGAATATGAGTGCATAGTTCAAAGGTTGCTTCTGCGAAGATTTGAAGCTCTCAAATCAACTCTCTTAGAAAGATATAATCAGGTGCAATAAGAAGCACTCAGCTTAACCAGCACCAATAGTACCGGTGAAGCCAGAATCAAATGAGGGGTGTATTTATAACCAATCATGCGTGAACTTCCACTGGGTAAAAAGGCCACATTGCTTGTGGCAGATTTGGTAGATGGAGTGTTAGACGATATGAGCGATACTGTAGATGGAGAGATAGCATAGTTTCAGCTCAAGACATGTTGAGAGACACTCGGAACTTTATTCCTGACTTTTCTCGGGTGCAGAACCAAACAAAAAGAAACCCATTCGCAGGGTTGGGGAAGAATTTCTTTGGTCTAGCTAGTAATGCTGATGTCCAGAGAATAGCGCAAATGGTACACCATGTGTACACAACACAACAGAGAGCTCAAAGTAGCTTGAAGGCTCTTCAAGGTGACACAACATCTTTCACGAAATTATCCGTAGAAAGAATGGATCACTTGTCAGGTCGAATTTGGAATCTGCATGACAAAATGCAAGTCACAGCTCAGGCTCTGACCCAAAGATCGACCGCTAATGCCCAGCCGTCTTTGCACCAGAATAGATTATTTTGGGGTGACCAAAGATGGCAGGAACTTCATCAAACTGGCACACAAGGAATTATCACAACATAAAGGACACCACTGCTGTACAATGCACATCAACAATCAAAATCTTTAATGCAGAACATTCCACCTGTATGGCGGCAGTGTATCTGGATCAACCCTGGGATATAGATAGATTATGCAAGTTGAGGTTCAAGGAGTTGGATCCTACAGTAGAAATGATGGACATAGGACAAGGAAAATTGTTCATCTCAAATGCTGACTTCATGATCATTTGATGCCAGCAGGATATGCCTTGTCAGAGAGATGGATGTTCATATCATAGATTGGACTTCTTATGTGGCTGTTCTATCTACATAGCAAACAACTCAAACTTGGCAATGCTGGCTAGGCTGACTAACTGTGCCCCAGAATCCACAGAGTATCATCAAGAGTATCCAGTTTATATTGCTGTTTTGGCTGGAATATATGATATGAGTGAAATTGAGGATGTGAGGGGAGACGAGTTGTTTCCAAAAGAACAGATCCCTAGTTTTCCAGGGATTGAAGTCAGTGGGGTATTCAAAGTCAGCATCAACAGGGGTTATGCCTACTCTATGGTGCACTTTCTGATAGATACAAGTATTCAAAGCAGGAGTACAGGTGGTGATGGCACAGCAAATGATGGAGATCCCGGCATAACATCATTCACCTTCAAATGGCCTTCACCTCATTAATCAGCCAGAATTGGAAAAGACGTAGAAATATCCTGGTTCCTATGACTTTGTCAGTACATGTTTAGTGTACAAAAGGGAGCTGAGCAACTTGCTTTAAAGATGGAATGGCGGCTGGGGCAAAATTAGAGAGTAATTTCTCTTGCCAACCTTCTCTTGGCACTTTCTGTTGTCCAAGCTATGAATGATTGAGAGTTGTTTCCTCTCGATGAGCCACAGCTGAAGGCTGCTGTTCCATCTTACATGATCTCTTGGCCTATGTGGATAATGTGAGAATGGAACAAACTCCTGGTTGTCTGTGAAGTCGAGTTTGTCTTTGTATCTTCATGGCTATGAAACTGGAAAGAGATCTCTGAGTTGGGGCATCCTCTCACTACAAGAGTCCTAGTTCCCTACATGTATGATCGACTACCACTCGCCCAGGACACTAGGAGTTTGGACAGGGTCCATGTCGGACTCCTCTACATCCCCCAGTGTGAAGTGACATAATAGCGATCATACAGACACTGGATCCCATGTCAAATGTCTGAAGTCCCACTGTGGTGGGACTCCAGGATGGGTGGGTCTTTATTCGCAATAGTTACGACCCTGAATGGTTTCTGTTTGGCCTATGGTGTTGATGCCTATGAGGATCTGGGTCCATAGTTATTTGCTCCATGAGTACTTTGTTTGGTTCTTGACAGTGCTCACATAGGAGCTGTCAGTGTCTGTATGGATAAATTCAAGGACAGTGATCAGCATGTCTCTGGTACCATGGGGTCTGGCTGTTTGAAATGGCAAGCCGTGACCACTCTGTGGTTGTGTGATGGGATAGTTTGCCAGAGGCTCAGGAATCTATCCATCAGTCTGCTTGGGGTTTGGCCCACATACTGCTCTAGCCAGGTTGTGCATGTGATGGAGTACACCAAGTTTGTGCTCTTGCACCTGATATTTCTTATATAGTGTATTTTTTGCCTGTATACGTGCTTGTGATTTTACCTGATGTGTCTAGTTGTGCACAAAAACAGCAATTCTTGGTCTTGCATGCATTTCCGTCTTAGCTGCAGGGCTTCACGTGCTTAGGTCATGATTGGGCAGCTTGGCTCATGCAACAATTTCTCTGATGTTTTGTGGTCTCCAGTTATAATAAATGACTATGTGGAATAGACCCTAATTCTTGTATGGTGACTGGTGTGGCCTGCCAGTCCTGTCTGTTGAGAGACAGGTTTTATTCCGAATGCCTTTTGTATCAGAGTCCTGCGTAGGAATTATCAGTCGAGTCTGGCACAGTGGCTGACAGGGTGGTTGGTGTATATACAATTTCACCAGATCAGAGGAACTGGCAATATAGAATGCTCTTTTTTGCAATGCAAACGGTGTGATCGTGTAAGTAATTGTGGCTGTCAGTTGGCATCTAATGGAAGTCAACCCAAAGTGTCACAGATCCATGATCCTGGTTCAAGAGGCAGTCTACAAATGAGATCTGGAAGGATGAGAATTTATCCATGAATTTTATGCTGAGGTGGACTCCATTGAGAAGAGTCATGAAGTTGTCCTGTTCCTCTTTGCCGTGGGTCCAGATACAGACCACATTTTCAATATATCATTTCCAGAGCATGGACTGTAGATGAAATGTGTATACATGTTCTTCTTCAATGATGTTGCTCATTTAGAGGATGTGTTTGAGTAGTCTGACTAGCAATTCATTGTTAGGTGTTTGAGTATGTTCGCAATGCTCTATGGTGAACTTTCTGATGCTGGAGATCCTTTCCTCATGTGGGATGTTGGTATATCGACTAGTGACATCAAGGGTCACTGGAAGGGAGCGGTTTGGAAGGGTTCCAAGGTGTTCTGCTGTTTATACGAAGTGAGTTGTGTCCCTCAAGTAAGAGTCTGCGTGGGCGAGGAAGGGTTCTGTGAGGAATTTGTTGGCAACATCTCTGCCAGGTGATATTGTGATGCCTTTGTGGATTTTTGGAAGGAGGTAGAGTTGCGCTGTGCGTGGTTGTTCTGTACATAGATGTTCACAGCAATGTTAGTCTTTTTCGCCTCTGGTGAAAATGTCCTCAACAGTATGATGCACCAGATTGTGGTTAAATTAAGTCAGATTTATGTATGTTTTCATGTAGAATTCTGAACATGCCAAATGTTTGTAGGCTTCTTCCAGATTGTCTGAGAGGTTCTGGATGACTACCGGCACGACATGGTCAGCTGGCTTGATGGAAATGTTGTGACTTGATTGCAGTTCACAAATGGTTCGTCTGTCCTTTTGCCTGAGGCTATCATGCAGCTCAGATGAGTGTTGAGTTTTTGCACGTTCAAATTCGTTGCGCATGATAAATGCCTCTATTGCTGGAGGTGTGTAGCTAGGATCACACATGGAATGGCTTTTGAATTTTGGGTGACTGAGACCCTCTGGGTGGTGTGTCATAGCAGAATCAAATTTTGGGTGAGAGCAGGCTGGTTGTGCTGCAGTGGGTTGTGTAAGCATGATTGTTGGCAGTTCCATGGCCGGTATCTTTGTCAAAATGTTGTACGAATTTGATGCGGCGATTTTGCTTATCCAGGTCTCTCTTTCTTTTCCCCAGGTCTATTTCAGTGGGAGCAGGGCAGAACCTAACACCCTTGTTGTGGACACTTTCTTGAATGCCAGTGAGTGTGACATCAGATATGTTGACATCTGAGTTGGTGGTGTCCGATGCTTGTGGTTTTAAATGCGGTTTATGCAGAAAACACAATCAGTTGGGGAGTGGGCGTGTGGCTGGCTGCTAGAATCATGAGTTGGAGACCATATTGTCTGAGGTGTATGATCATTGTTATTTTGTTGTTATGCTTCTCGGCCTTGATGACCTTTCTGAAGGCAATCATCATGTCGATGTCTTCATTTCAGCACGCAAAACTGGCACGCCTCTCCTGTCTCTATTCTTGGGGTGGTGATCAGCAGCACTGGTGGTGCTGATTCACTCAGCGTTGTCGAAAACTCGTCTGACCATCTGACATGTCAGACGATAATATCTAACTGTCAGTCAAGGAGCAGAATCCCATCTGACAAATTGTCTGATGACCAGAAAATCATTTAATGAATAATGAGTTAACATGTTCGACAATAATCTGCAATTGTCAGACATGGAGCAGATTTTTGTCTGACAAATTGTCAGGGATTTTGGAAATCTATATCGACAACACTGTACTGTGATGATCAATGTTCAGCTTCTCTGCCACTCATCACCCATCCAAGCAAAAATGTCTCATTTCTTCAGTGCTATTGAAACATGGTTAATCCTTCCTGAAACTGCCGGAGGGAGGGCTTGGTGGTGATTTACTGTCCAAAAATCTAAAGATATATGCACCTGTAGTGTGCATCTGGAGTTTTATTCTTGTGGAATCTGATCTGGGTGTTGAATGATCATATTTGAAAACTATAATGTTCATCGCTATGGTGAGAGATTTCAGCTTGAACTTGTGAACAAGGAAATGGTCCTTGTACGATAGGTGGTCTTCTGCAGAGCTTCGTTATGTAATAGTGTTTGCTGTACAATGAAATCTATGTGGGGAGCCTTTCTGAGCTGAGACCACCTGTCTTGTAAGACCACTCACTGGCATTTAGTGAAGTTTCTGGTTTCATGTTCTACTGTATGCAGTGGAGGTGAAATGAGGGAGAAAGAAAACAGGGAAGAGAAATAAAATTTGTGAATTGCTTGCCAAGGGTTGATGTCTTCAGTATGGACAATGTTGTAGCTGGGTGATAAAAAGTAATCCCTTGTATTATGATGGGCAAAAAGTGTTGGTATTGCTTCTTAACCCTTTCACTACTTCATCTATTTCTATTCATGTGGCTATCTCATCAATTCACAGATCACTAACATGCGCTGTGAATTGATGAAATAGCCACATCTCCAAATTTTATTCCCTACTACAGTTTGCTTTTCATTTGATTCTAATAGGTCCATTGGAACCTTTCCAATTGGATTTGAAAGGCACAATATCTAAAGGTGGTTTGTGCATTATCATAGTGAAAGGGTTAATGCTTTTGTGGAGTTTACTAAAGTTTCATTACTCCTTTTTGATGTAGTTTAGATTCAGATAAGGAAGAAGAGAATTGCTATAGAATCATGAGTTATGAATTGTGAATACATACTCAGATGTTGTCGATATCTCGCCAATGCAATTCAGATGTGAAATCCTATTTCTTGAAATCCTCATTCATAGATGACACAGGATGGATAAACGTATACCTGTGAAGCAGTTTGGATTTTCTAGTGACAACTCTTGTTCTGATATTTTGCCCTCTAGTGGGAAATGAATGTTTTTCTCTGTACCGCCCATCTGGTGGCTATTTTCTGAATTACCCATTCTGGTGAGTAGAGATAAGCTATTAAGACACATGATCTGAGCCATTTTTGAAGGAAACACCCAGGTTCGACACCTGAGCTCATAAGTTTAATCTAATTATTATTATTATCAAATTACATCCATGATTGTTAGAAGGTAATGGGGCTGAGGGATGGTGTTGAACACAAGTTGAAAGAATATTAATTAGGTATATTCACTCAAGTTACTCACTATCACTCAGCCTCTTGGATTTGTTATTAACAAATTAGGATAATAATTACTGCCAAACTTATTCTTGATGGGACCTGATATTTGCTTTTTTGATAGATTTCTATGCATTTGTGATATATGGCTATTTATAAGAGATTTATAATGTGTTAGGATGATTTATCTACAAGTTAATGTTTCAATTAAAATGTTATAATAAATTGATTCATGAAAAATTAAATGTTTGTTTGTGATTGATGACAGTTATCAGTGCACTGCATTGTGTACACAGGTAACCCTTTCATGTTCAAATCTGCAGAAATTGCCCAGGGCTATCGTGTCTCCCCAGTTTCATACTTGGTTCTTGATGACTGGATTTGAAAGAACGAGAAACTACAATGTAATTTTTGTGAGCTATGAAATGTCAAAAGAGCCACAGGGATTGAGCATAAAAGGGTTGTCACCCCACATCTTAATATCCCTGACTACATATTAGTCCTTTAACTTCTCTATCAATCTACACCCATGTAGCCGTTTCACCAATTCCCAGCTCAGTCTAGTTAGCTGGAAACATGAATTAGCCATATTGCCAGGTATTATTCCCTAGTATAGTTTGGTTTTTGTTTCATTCAAATCAGACCATTAGAAGCCTTCCAATTGGATTTGAAAGACAATATCCAAGGGTGATTCGGAGGTTTCAT